>MU380446.1:0-35292 GCA_022495085.1 Xylaria sp. FL1042
ATAATATTAGCTTTATTATTTAAAAGTTTATTAAAAACTTATATTATTAGTTTTAATTTTTTTTTATATTTTTTTATAATATTTAATAAATTTTAATTAAGCATAATAGTTTTACTATTATATATAAATTTTTATAAACGTTTTAGCGCTATTATAATTATTTAGTAATATTTAAATATATAAATTTTAAATATTAACGTAAATAGATTAAAAAAATTAAAATAAAGTTGTTTTAAGTAGGTCGCAGGCATATTATAAACAAAAAAAAAAAATATTTAAAATTTTTCGCGAGCTAAAAAAAAAAAATAAAAGCAGCTAAAATTTAAGCTAAGCTAAAAATAAAAAATAAAAGCAGTTAAAATTAAAAATATGCTAATAATAAAAAATAAAAATAGTTAAAATTAAAAGCGCGTTAATAATAAAAAATAAAAGTAGTTAAAATTAAAAGCGCGCTAATAATAAAAAATAAAAGTAATTAAAATTAAAAGCGCGCGTAAAAAATATTAAAAAATATATATAATAAGTAAATAATTAAAAATAAATATTATAAAAGCAGTAAATATATTATATATATTAGCATTAATAATTATACTACAATAAAATTAAAATAATAGTTTTATAAAGTATAATAAAATAAAATATTTATATATGCGTATATATATTTAAAGTTTTTTACGCTAATAAACAAGGTTTTTTTTTTAAAGTAGCTATATATAATTTAATTAAGCTTAATTAAGCTTTAAAAAAAGCTTGCATATATAACTACTACATGTTTAACTAAAATATTATAAAATATAAAACTAGCAAAGCTTGCCTAAGGTTTATAAAATAATGCAATAAAAAAAAATAATTAAAAAAGTAAAAAGTAGATTAAATTTTAAATGCCAAGCTTTAGTTTTAAACGAGTGGCGTATAGGGAGGGTGCTTTGTGGGCAAAATAGGGTTTTGGTACACTTGGAGCTATGGGCCACCGTAATTCTCGTTTTTTTCCCTTTCTTCTCCTTGTCTTTCACTTTCTCTCTCTCTCTCCCCCGCTCATCTTGTCATAATTGTCCCGTAGAGAGAAAAAAAAAGAAAGAAAAAGGGAAAAAGAAAAAAGAAGAGAAGAAGAAAAGAAGAAGAAAAGAAGAAGAAGAAAAGAAAAGAGGAAGCAATGGCTTCATGTAAGAAGAGCCTGATGCGCATAATGCGACCAGCAGCGCGTTCAATGCGCCAGCATGCTCCCACAGCAACATCTGTGCTGCCGAGTCGCCCAAGATGCATCTCGACAACCGCCTCTTCTCGAAGCGACGCCATGACACCAGCAAAACCCTCGCCCTCGCCCTCGTCCTCGACTCCCGGTCGGAGAAAGCCCTTGACCAAGGAACAACGCGATTATCTCTCTTCTGCTGTGAGCTAGCTCCAACACCCAACACCACCACCATCATCATCATCATGACCATTGCCGGGCTATGTTGTGTCCGGTTCGAACCATGGGGCAGTCTTCATGCTGATTTCCCCGCCTTGTTCCCTTCTATACAGCTGCGCGTCAACCAGACAGGCGAATTGGCCGCGACGCTCATCTACACGGCTCAGACGGCTCCGCTCGTCAACGCACACCCGCACCTCCGACCGCTGATGGCGCACATGTACGAACAAGAGGCCGGCCATCTAAAGACGTTCAACTCGCTGATCACGAGGCATCGCGTGCGTCCCACCGCACTGTATCCCCTCTGGTCCATCATGGCCACCGGGCTCGGCTGGTCTACCGCCATCATGGGCCGCGAGGCCGCCATGGCATGCACCGAGGCCGTCGAGACCGAGATTGGGGAGCACTACAACAACCAGATCCGGTCCCTGCTGGAGATGTTCGAGCAGTGGGAGGCCGAGGGTTACGAGGTCGGCCCCGAGTTCCGAGACCTCATTAGCACTCTAAGGAGGATACGAGACGAAGAACTCGAGCACTTGGATCATGCAGTCGAACACGATGCTAAAGAAGCACGCCCTTATTGGTTACTGACCAACATAATCCGCGCCGGGTGTCGAGGAGCGATCTGGACGAGCGAGAGGGTGTAATAATAATACTGCTACTAGGCGTTCCTATTGTGTCATCGTTATTATTACAGCTGTTGCTATTATTCTTGATAACGGCGATGCTAGAGCAACGCGGTCATACTCGGCGCTGCTAAATGAGGAGGGCGAAAGAGAGTGACAGCATCTCGCAGATGCCTATCTGGGTTGCCGCGATACCAAACAACTTCAAGTGTACATCCAAGGTTCATCCAAGATTCGTTGTACAGATATGTTAATACTGTGTTACACAAAAAGGCGACAAATTGAATAGGGAATGGGGCTTTTTTCCTCTCCTCCCCGTCCCCAGCCTTCACCAAGTAAACCCATGTGTGACAAGTCTAGTAGTTCTATCATTTACGATTTCTCGATTACCAGACATCCCGATCTACTGCGCGAGCAGCGGTTTTTTACTTAATTGGTCCTTTGGTCTTTCCTATTCTGCTTCTCGTTCCGCTCTTTGCGCCGAGGAGTCACCGGCGAACGGGGAGTGGAGCTGCGCCCTATTGTCAGCTATTGGCATATCAGCATCACCGCCGCTTACCGGACCCGGGTTTGTGGGTTTTGGGGCATTTCCCATTGCGGAGAGCTCGACTAGACTTACTTAGCAGTTAATTTAGACTTAGTTAAGATGAAGGTAATATATATTTAGTTTAAAGTTGGGTTATATCAATGACGACTCTCCTGTGCCTCGCTTTCTGATCAACCGCCCAGCTGCCTTGACCACCGACCCAGCGTCGTTATTAGAGCACCAAAGGACGCAGATACACTGCTGCCTAGCTTACCTACCTGGTCTATCTAACTATCTATCTATACCAGGTCAAAAATCAACCTATAACTTGAGAATATTGAAATGGCTCTCCCGTTCCTCCCTCCGGCGTCCCTGGACTCGTCATTTACCATATCCCGTCCAACATCGGCCGACATCGACGCCCTCGTAGAGGTGACACATTATCCGTCAGCTCCGAAGGCGTTGTATGCATGTTAACGGCTTATCAGGTGTACTATGAGTCGTTTCTGACGGACCCTGGTAACACGTTTGTGAGTAACGCCGGAGTCGTTTTCTCCTTCTTCTTCTTCTTCTTTTTTTTTTTTTTTTGACTACTCCTAGACGCCATAACCTCCCGCTAGGGCCACGAACGAGTCTCGGGAACATGCAGAACCCCAAAAGCGCGTACCTAGTCTACCCGAAAGAGTAATTGTTGACTCCAATAAACCATAGTGGTGGTCGCCAGACCGCGACGCCATGGTAGAGTGGCTTCGCGAGCGCATTCGGACCAAGATGGTGGACCGCAACGTGCGCCACTTCTATGTTGTGAACCAGAAAGACAGAACCGTTGTGGCCTTCGCGCGCTGGGACATCCCCAAGGGCTACGAGACCCAATTCGGCGAGTGGGCAGACGGCGATGACGCCCTCGATGTCTCGCGTGTCGTGGCCGAGGACAGCGCTGAGAGCACAGTAACAGCCGCTCCAGTCGAGGAGACAGAGCCCGCAGCCGTCAGGACCATAGCAGGGCCAAGAGGCGCAGATCCGGAGCTCTGTCGGAGATTTTTTGCCATCTTATCTACCCTGTCGAAGAAGTGGAAGGCCGAGCAGATGTTAGGTGCGTTGTTTTCCTCCCACGCACAGTCTTTTTCTTTTTCCTCCCTCCCCCCCCTTTTTTTTTTCCTTTTTTTGTTTTTTCCTTTCTTCCACATAACTACCTGCTGTACCTGAAACATTTTATCCGCTCTTGATTACTAACCAGATGACTACGATAGGTCTCTCCCTACTTTGTACATCGCCTGCTTACTATCGTCGAGGCGCAGCTAAGACACTGTTGACTCCGATGTTGGCCCTTGCCGACGCCGCAGGCTTGCGGTCCTATTTGGAGGCCACGCCCGCAGGTCGACCCATCTATGAGAAACTTGGGTTTCGGACCGTCGAAGCCGAAGAGTTTGATCTCGACGCGTTAACTGGTGGCGAGATGAAGGGCTGTTACAAGCTCTCCATCATGATCCGGGAGCCCCAGGCGCCGTAGAGGGAGAGACCGATCCTCCTGCATGCGACGGCGTAAACGGGTGTCCGGTGTATCCTTGTCTTCGAGTCCTCCTCCTAGTCACAATGATAACGAGCACATGCGCAGATGTCGCGAAGACGATATTGTCGTGCATCGCATCGCATCGCATCTGGTGACGGACAACAACCTTTCAATTTGTTTTTATGTCGCTGTCGTGATCTACCCGGATGTCCAAACACTGTCCATGCCTACTTCTATAGTCCCCTTGACTCACTCTCGCTTGATCAGTCGGTGGCAGAGGTCCTCAACGATGCTGCCAAAGAGTTGTTCCCATCATCTGCCATGTTTTTGGATGAACTTTTCAGGGTACCACCGGTCACAGTAGCATAGGTCAGCTCGCCATTCCCAGTTCAGGTGACTCTCCGTTTAGCTCTAAAAAAACTTCTTCTTCTCCTTCACGGTACCGTCAGGCAGATAACCGCCTGAGAAGAGGTGGCAGGCAATCGCGGCCACGGGGTCGGTCGGACGCTGTTTTGTCGAAACCTACCCCAATGCGACGACCCCATCTCCAACAGACCGGACCGTAGCGTCGCATCGGACTGGGCTCCCTGTCGTCATGCAGAAGTAGTTGTGCGCTGAAATCTTGTGAGCGGATGCAACAATACTCTATCCCTGCTTAACGCGCCACTCTACTTATTGGATTCTAGACCAAGCAAAGTCCTACGGATTATTAAGTCTCGCATGAGACTACCAAATCCAGGGAGAACCTGGGCGCTCCAACGATGCCGTGGACACGTGCCAGCCAAGTCCCCCAGGCACAGGTGGAGTGCCGTATATCGAAACTTCCCGGCAAAAAAGCAACGAGATGATCTCATATAATTCCCCGGAGGGTCGCATCACGGCCGGCCACGCATGTCAAGACTGCTACGTCAGTTCATCCCACGACTCACATTGGTATTTCCGTTCGATGCCTGACCATGACGATGCGAGACACGCCGTCAGATGCACATTCCATTGGGTCAGCAGCGCTCCCCACATTCATGGCTCGCGCAGGCACACTTCCAACATCCATGTGCCGACATCGAAGCTTGAATGGAATAAGCTTTTCGTGGCCTCGAGCCGGTTCGCAGAGGACAAGGAACGAAACGTGACATTTAGCCTTCTAGCCGTTGTATGTTATTTGATTGTGCATTAACACTTCTTTATAAGAGTCAAAGGCCTTGTTTGAGGAAGGATGCAAAGATATACAAAGCTCACGGAATGTGACCCGACTATTTATTGCCTTCTATTGTCAGTTTCTTCGTAGCGCTATAGCCCATGCAATTTCAATAGTCGGGTTCTTCTTCCATCTTTTTCTTGCTACCTGTATATTGTACAGACCGCATTCTCTCTCACTATGTTTCTTACCGCGACTCGCGTCTGCCGCATGCTGATATGCGCCGCTGCACTGGTACAAGGCGAGTTCCTCTATAAATCCCAGAAAGATAGAAAAACTAACAAACCTCGTTTTCTTTACAGGTATTGCCCTTGCCAGCCCACTTCGCAAAAATGATGAGTTCGTTGTTACTCGAAGAAGTAGCGCCGGGTTCGCAAAGGGCATCTGGCTTCGTATCATGCCCCTTGGGGCCTCTATCTCATACGGCCTCACTTCTAGCGATGGGAATGGGTACCGTAAATTCCTTCGAGACCAGATTGTCGACTACGGCAACCCTGTGAACATGGTAGGAAGCCGTCGCAACGGCACCATGGATGATAACGATGTCGAGGGTTGGCCGGGCTACATCATAGACCAGGTTCATACGAAAGCCAACACGGCAGTGCCTAAGGCAAGTATCCTCCAGCACCGTTCATTCCCCCATCTCGGACAGTTTCGTAGCTAACCCTTGTGCTTGTAGTATAAACCGAATGTTGTTCTGGTTAACGTCGGCACGAACGACTGCAGTGGAGACGTCGATCTTCCCAATGCAGGAGAACGCAGTAAGTAAACCCTGTATTAACCCCCGCACCCTAAACCCATGTTGGACCTTCTCCAAAGGAAGATACGCACGTGGAACTTATTTACTCGACTTAATAGTCCCTACACACCATCTAAAGAGTGCCTGCTAACTTTACCTTGCAGTGTCAAACCTGCTGGACGACGTGTTTAAAGGCTCACCTCGTGCCACTATCATTCTGTCAACCCTCCTGGTGAGGTCAGACGAAGAGAAGCAAGAATGCGTCGAGGACCTCAATAGCCAGTTCAAGACTGTGGCGGTAGCCCAGAGGGCAAAGGGTCGCAGGCTTGTGCTTGTGGATATGCAACCCCCTGACGGGCCTACGACTGCCGAGCTGGTTGACGGCATCCACCCGAATGAAACAGGATATGCTAAGATGGCGTCCATATGGTTCGACGGGATCAAAGAAGCTGACGAGGCAGGGTTTCTGTTGATGAAAGAAGCGATCCCCGGGAACCCTGACGGTGTGCCCGACCGGGGTGTTTACGGCTAGCCGTGTAATATTGGCTTGCTCCTTGTGTATAGTTTGATTGGGCGTGTACCTTTGTTTGCATAGTTTAGCGACGATGTTGGCTGTTTATTTCTGAATTTGATAATATAAGCATAAGTGTTTCGAACGAAGGGCGGTCGCATCTACTATTGAAGTAATCTAACCGAAGACGGGAGTACACTACTGACGATTTTCTCCAGGATACGCTAGCGACGTCCATAAACACCTTAGAAACGGTCGTATAATAACAAGAACGCCGGTAGGATATCTAACGTTTTCATCAAATAAAAATAAAATAAAAAGAACAAGAACAAGAACAAGAAGGAAGGGGAGAGAAGAAAGGAATACGGCTGGGCATCAGTAAGCAGTCAGAATGGGCGGGGGTCATGAACCTATTTCACAAGATATCTACACTGCCATGGAGACCATTCTGAACTACATCTTTATTCGTGACGGCTAGTAAGGTTGTTACTGTTTTATATCATATGGCTTCAGATTGCAGCCCCAACAGAGAGTCGAAGTTTTCTCGTGGACGCAATATCTGGATTTTGATATTGATGCTAGTTCGAGTGTACCGACTATGTACGAGACGGTTTGCGGATAATGGCTACAGATGGCTGGAGAATCCCAGATCCAACGACTCATGTAGTGTCGGGGCCTCGTAAGCCGGGTATAGGAGTATGTGTATGTATCCTGATTGTCGCACGAAGAACCTGGGTCTCGCTGTATTCTACTTACTTCTTGGCTCTATACAGGAATACGCCATGTTCTAGGGTAGATCCCAGGTGTCGTTTCAAGTATGAGTAAGGGTAATCTTGACCCGATAGACTGACTAGGTAGTGAGTGGTATGGCATTCACCGAGTCACGTGGCACACGGATTTGAATCAACGGCCTGAAAGCTGGCGGATAGGACTGCGAGAGCAGAATTTAAGTTCAATAGACCTGTTGGTATCGAAATGACGGCTCCACCTACCGGAATCCTTGTGGTATTGACTCAGCGGCCGTATTCATCTACTTATGCTCTGGGAGCAAGGAAATTTTGGGACGTGTTCGACACAACTGGGCTTGTAACATACATGGAAACTTATACTTGGGAACAAGGGACAATCATATTGCGTCAATTAAATTAATTAATTATAGAAGTGCTTGAGGTCCAGACCCCCAGCGCGGGATTAGGGAATAGAATGCCTCATCTGCTATATATTTAGGCAGATCGGCTAACATCGAGATCCACCTCCAAACGGTGAAAGGCATGACATACTAGGAGCACACTATCCGGCATACCCAGATACTAAAATAGCCTGTCCTTCTAATGCACATGGTCTCGGATCTATCTAAACTTTGAAATTACCCAACTCGGAGCTCAACCCCACATGATATATATACCCTGATGGCGGTATTGTGTTGCAATTTTGGTGCCGCTCTCATGAAAAACGGGGGAAACCCGTCATCGAAGAACTCTCTAGCTACCCCCGTGACCATGAAGAAATCATGCCCGCGATACCGATACGCCCCATCTAGCATGTCATGTTGTTGTTGTTCATGATGCTAGATGCTGAGGGGCGGGCTTGACCCAAGAGGGCCAATATCGGTAATGGGGCGAGTTCTCCGCAGCTCAGCTTCATCATCAGCCTCAACGGCCAAGAATTAAATCGGATACAGCGTGATGCGGTCAGCGGGCTTAAATATGCAGGATATACCCAGAAGATCGAGATCGGTTCCCCTGGACTAGGGTAGGGACCATCCGTTTAGGCTATCGTACTCCTGGCCTTCTCCGCTGTGCGGTTCGAGTTCGAATGCTCGACAGAGTGTCCCTCAAGCACCTTCCCGGGGGGGCGAAGAGACGCTCAAGTTGTCCCAGTATCGTTTCCGAGCCATCATTGCTATTGGATTATTTCGAAATCGGTCTTGGAAGAAGTTGAAAATGGCGAACTCGTCTCTCGACATGACATATCTGGACTGGTTCGCCAGGACCCTTTCCCAGATATCTGCGAGCGCCGATTCAAGCAGGTCACGAATGGTTCCGTGACATGCAGCCTCCGGGCTATCTCGCGCAATCTCCAGCGCTTGAATAACGTCGTTGCTGATGTATGTATTGCTTTTGGGTGCCACCATATCGTTTGCTTGACGGCACGCCAACGGGGGCTGTGATATGTCCATGATATTGAGCTTTGGTTCTGACAGTCTTGTGGGGAAGGTTAGGGTAGACATCGACATCGATATAGCGAGAGTGAATAAAGTTTACTTCTGGATTCCCTTGGAGGAGAATAATCTCGGAGGGACGGGTGCTACCTATAACTGATTGAGGTTGAAAAGCTGTTCCTAGATACGATCGAGTGAACTCTGTCTGATGGGAACACGCGGTGTACTAAATAGTAGAGGGACTTGATGGTGAATGATGGACTGCTGTAGGATTTTGTAGAAGGAGCGGAAGTGTTACTGAACTCGCAATACCGTTTGACAATGATATGTACGCAATACATGAGGTAGAGACACCGCGGGTATACACACACATATATATATTTATTATGGCCTGGGCAAAGACTAATCATGGCCAGTCAGCTTCAGCCTTCACATTGAAAAGTCTAGATCATCATTTAAGTTATGAAAATCGTTCGGCACATCAACAAGAGAGCTAACTGGCAGCACTTAGGGTCCACAGGCATTACTCGATTGCCTAGTTTGGTTATGGCGGTAACCAGGCGGTGACTCGTGTATCGTGTCCCAAAACCTGTTCATTTCCCCACCGAATCAACGGGTACCTTTCACACCAGTCAGTCACACACTCGGTCTGAATGATAGTTAAGGTTAGGGTGCTCTGCCTAATACGTGAAAGGGCTTCCCTAGCCCGAATGGGAAGTTGAAGTTATTGTTCTACGACTTATCCCACCGTAGGCGCTCGAAGGTGTCCCACAGCTCTACTGACCAAGTGACTTACTTAGTGTCTCGGGGGAAAGGCATTGATACTATGACATCGATCAGCCCTTGAAGGATATCCTCTACCAAGATCAGGCAGCACAAGATCCAAGGCTAAGAAGCGGTGTAGGGTTGAAGTATCAAGTTGTTTTGATAACCCTCCGTGGTGCGAGTCGACTGTTGTCTGATCTTGGTGTAGAAGGAACGTGTCGAGCCGTGTCTTGCTCTCCCTCAAAACAAAACGTGCTCTGAATATGCAACAGGTGAGATGAATGCTCCGTGGACCCGCTTGACATGACGTCGTATCATACCCTCCCGTTCCAAATTCCCGGGATTAAATCACGATTTACAAATTACAGAGTTCTACCATGTACAGGCGTGTGAGAGATCTACACCGATGGCAGGGTGGTTTTCGACCGCGATTGGCTTAACACTGAGTTCAACCTCCATAAAGGGTTTAACCAGTGATGCAATAGGTCTTGGCTAGCTACTCGCGAGTAATTAGCTCTGAAAGGCTCATCTATTTGACCGACAGTACCAAATCCTGGGAAACCTACATTAGACTGTGAGATATTGGTTAGGGCGAGCTTCATCAGGCCCCCCGGAAGGTCTTGGTAGATATACTACCCGTTAGAGACGGGATAAGTCATTGTCCCCGATTTAGCCTTCTCAGGTATTCACTTTTCTATATCCCAATGAGGTTCCGGAACCCTAGAGATTTAGGGTACGCCCGAGTCATGATGGCAAGCAAGTATGTGGGGTGTCGCTATAGTAAGTGTAGAATGAAAAACAAATCGCAGAGGAAGACCACTAGCAACTACCCAGAGCAGCACGCCAGGTCTCCCTACACCTATTATATCATTCGTCCTTTATGTAATCCCAGTCGCTTGGTAGATCCACGTCTGGCTATTTATAGGAGACGTTGGTGCCACATTATAATACTGCCAGTTATGCTAGGCTCCATGAGCAGGCGTGGTGAATTGTGGGTGCAACCTAAGACGAAACAATCACTAAATTATTCTTTCAGTTCAAAGTTTTAACGGGCTGATGACTATTGCTATCGTATTGATTGGCAGCTCCCAAAGTATTAAGTGTGTACCATTGTCAAGTCTACATTTTCGGCCATCTAGATTTGCCTACCAGCCACGTCTGGTAGATCAGAAATATCCTAAAATATTCCAAGGCGAGGAGAGTTTGGTTGCGAATGATGTGGATGTTAACTAAGGAAGAATAGACCGAAGTTATTTACAAACTTAGCAAATTCCTCTATCTATCATTGGGCGACTAGAGACGTATATACTGTAACACGTTGTTCGCATTCTCAAAGTAGAAGCCTTGATAAAGCCACTCACAGTTGCTATCTTCCAGTGACAACCCAGAAATCTGCATTATCGTGTTTCTCGGCCTCCAAAGTTAGTAGCCACGTTTTGATACGAATACCTACCTAGTCAAATGCTCTAGCAGCCCAGGCATGGCATTATCATGTCCTATGAGAGCGTTGATTTTGCCACACTGGTTAAATACACCTTTGTTATATTGCTTATAATACGAGCTTTATCGCGTATACAACTCTGCTCGCTCTCTGTGGCGTGTGACCTTATCATCTGCCTTTTTGGTGTATTGAACCATCACATACTATCAATATCCGAAGCATGATGTGTGGCGGCTTCTAAGACTAGAGGCTACAGTAGACTTCGAGACAAAACGGTCGTCGAGTTCAAATTGATACACTCGACACTTACATTATGACAAAGTTCAAGTAGTGCACAGCTTATTAGCTTGACTGATACGTCATGATTTTGGCAGTCCCGCTAGTGGACTAGATGAAACTGGCTGTAGAACCTCAAATAATATATAGAGTCGGCCAAATTGCAAGAGGAACAACGGTGATGTTCACTACTAGATGAGCGATTAACATATCCACTCATCGCTCAAATGAAATGATACTCCAAACCTAGTCATAGGTCAATCTCAGGTCAAAGCCCCTTTTCAATTACTATATATTACCAAAGATGAGCTCGGGTTTCTGTTGATCTCAGAAACAATAAATCTCTGTCATGGCTGCCTTGACTTGACAAATTCATTTACCAGCAACCCTTAAGCTAACAAAGGTACATATGTCGAATATAAGGGGCTCAAACTTGCGTGAGCATTATCTTTTCCCCAGATATCGCCCCCGCGCGCGCCCATGCTCCTTGCTACTACCCATGCACTAGTTCACGATTCAATCCCATAAGCCTTGAGGGCCGTTCCACCCCATATCATTTTCTTCTGCTCGTCGTCGAAGGATGCCATCCAGCACAAACGCTCGACGATCTTCTTCCACTTCTCCCAAGCACCATCACCAATCCCTACCGTACAGACAGGCCAGTCGCTGGCGAACATGATACGGTCTGCACCGAAACTAGCAACAATGATGGTCAGCCACGGCATGAGTGCCTCAAAAATCTCCTCAGGGGGCCGCTGCTTCAGCGACTCGGGCATTTCGGAGAATCCGCCTGACAGCTTCATGTACGTGTGGCTACACTTGCTAAGTGTGTATATAGCTGTGCGCCACGCGATGAACGACGTGCTTGTGTGCGTATTGTAAACCTCTAGATCAGGTTTGCACATATGATCTGTATAAGGCGCGTTTAGTTGGGCCACCCGTCTGATTGCCGATAGCAGGCTATAATTTTGTAGTCTACTCACTAATGATGAAGACAACCTTCTCCTCTTCCGGGACATCCTCGTGCGCACGATCAATCATCTCGACGACCTCTTCAAGTTGTCCTCGGCCCCGTCGGTGCTGGTCAACACCCAGCTCGAACACGAGGCCCTTTCGACCGAGCAATTTCAAGCTCTCGATGAAATCATCTCGTAGCATAGTGCCGTTAGGCTTGTCCTGCAACAGGTACCTAAAGCCCCTGACCTTGGGCCAGCTCTCACCGGCCTCCTGCTTTACGAGCTCGATGTACCTCTCCATTGCGGCAGGGCCGCTCGGCAAAGGAGCCCAAGGGATATATGCGACACACAGCGACGCGTCTCCTGGGGAGTGCCCCTCGTCAGTCTTCGGCTGGCCGGTGACGATGCGCTTCAGCCATGAGACCTCCATCAACGGACCCTCCCAGCCGCTGCCGTCTTTGATGCCAGCGTCGAGGTCATTCTTGCGATCTGTCTCGACGAAGATGAAGCCACTGGGCGGGGAGCTTGCCGAGGCCGCCTTGTACTCTTGGACAGACTGTTGTGCCGCCAGTGGATTTCCCGGCGAATACCAAGCTAGCGTAGAGATCTCCGACCCGGGATAGAGGTGAATATGAGCATCGATGACTGGGATGTAGGCAGACATGTCGACGGATTGTTCTGCAGCGAAGCGAACGTGTAAATGACGACAGAACAACTCAGCTCCAGCCAGCCAACAGGCCAGCGAGACGTATACTGGATTGAAGATCCAATTGAAGATACGAGACGAAGGAGGACTCGCGTCTGAAGCGGCAGGTGTTCGTGTTCCGGGTGGAAGAGACTCGTAAAGAAGAAAGCTTCACCCTGCTAGAACAGACTTCTGGGTGCACGTGTGCGTATTTGAGAGCCTACTAGGTACATGTAGGTAGGCAGGCGCAAAGAAATGTACGAACGAGGTTTATGTACCTAGATGTAGGTACCTACCTATGTCTAGGGAGAGGGAAGAGCGAGGTTAGGTACCCACCGTACATGTATCCTAATTCTATTTATTACCTAGGTTCCCAAGGTATATGTAGGTATATTGTAGAGAGAGTATATATTAGCTAACCTTACGTAGTACCTACCTACCTATACAGTAGGGAGGCAGTCGGAGAAAGGCGCATGCATGATAGCAAGCTACCCCGCGCTACGTGTTGTTTACATCCACTCAATGATTCCACTCTATTGCCTATCACATATACCTACCTACATAGTACCTACATAGTAGACTACAGTATCTTCAATATTGATCTGGGTACGATGATATCTGAGATACGCCGATTCTCGGCCCCCACTCGTCCGTTCTTCATTCGCCTGAGAGTCGTAGATCACGTCTGAGCACCTACCCCACCTGGCATTTATTCCTCAAAACCTGGTGATAGAAGCCTCGAGCAATCTTCTCTGGCGCGCCGTCGAGGAGCGTGCCCTGAACAATCGGAGAAGATGAAGAAATAGTCGGATTTAGCCAAATAGAAT
Source organism: Xylaria sp. FL1042 (assembly GCA_022495085.1). Lineage (NCBI taxonomy): Eukaryota > Fungi > Ascomycota > Sordariomycetes > Xylariales > Xylariaceae > Xylaria > Xylaria sp. FL1042. Next base: position 13,627 of record MU380446.1, read on the forward strand.
CACTCACGAGGCCAACCTACTCAATCGACGACAAAAAGTCGGGCGAGTTGGGTGTACCAAGTAAATGACCTAGTAGTATCTACTCTTTTGATCATTATTCATCCATCCAGCCTCTAGTGACATCCAACCAAACCCCCCTCCCCCCCAAGGTACCAGGGCCGGCCATGTGGTCGTTCATGTCGAATACGAAGGCTCTTTCTTTGTACCTAGGGCATATTATGATCCCCTGGGCACTGTCCCTCGCCGAGATTTTGAAATTTCGAGTCGAGGAGTCAAGAGAATCAAGGTCCCTAGGTTGAATGTTGCATACCCACGCAGCCCTCCTATCGAATGCGCTATTTCGCTACGCTTTTCCTATAGTGCTCTCCCCAGCCACCCACTATCCTATTCAAGCCTCACTCAGGAGGTGTGTAGGGATGAATCAACATGTCGCTGAATTTCTCTAGCCTCTCCTTACCTCGGACCTCTTCCGTCAGAAGGGGCATCCGAACTACGTTGAACTCGTCGTATAACTCTTCTATTTGATCGAGATACTTCTTCTGCATCTTCCGTCTCGCATTACACTGGTCGCAGTTGCTTTCTCGCTTGGGGAATAACAGCTGGTTGACAACGATGCAGTGCGTGTCGATGCCGTATCCACCTAGCTCTTGGATCATTCGCTCGGTCTCGTACAGGCTGAGGAATTCCGCTATGCAGACGCACACGAACGTGGTAAGGTTTTCGTCTTTGAATTGCGCGTTGACCTCGGAGATGGTCTGCCGCAGGCCTTCTAGCTTCTCCATCATCTCGTTTAGGTTCTGTCCGTTCGGTAACTGGCCTTGCGAGCCAAGGAAGCCGTTTAGTAGAGGACCGTACTGGTTCGATAGTTGAGATACTTTGGCCAAGGCCTTTTCGAGGACCGATGGAAACTGGAGGAACCGCAGTGTGTGGCCTGTGGGTGCCGTGTCGAAGATGATGACCTCATATGAGAGGGACTTGACCTGCTTGAGGACCTCGGCGAAGGACATGGCCTCGTCGATGCCGGGTATCTGGGAAGTAGGATGTCAGCTTGTCAGACACACCGGGCGCCATGTATGTCGGAACGATGTCCCAATACTTACGGCAAAGGCAAGGTCCTGCATCATGCCGCCCATACCCCCCATCGCATCGGCATCTTCCCCCTGTCCTGCCAGCAGATCTTGAATGCTCCCATTAGGGTCTATTTCCATAGCACTGAGGTTCGTGAAGCCGTCGACTAAGCGGGCCTCCTTACCGAACTTCTGCGAAAAGGCATCGGATAGGTTATGTGCAGGGTCGGTGGAAATGAGGAGGACAGAACGGCGGACTTTGGCAAGCTGGATGGCGAGGGAACATGATGTCGTCGTCTTGCCCACGCCACCCTTGCCGCCAACAAAGATCCACCTCAGCGTCTTCTGGTCGAGGATGGACTGCAGAGTCGGCTCGAAGACGTCGTCGGCGGCGGAAACAACTGTTGCGGACATGATGAGCAATAGCAATAGCAATATCAATATCAATAGTAATAGTGATGCAAAGGCAGCAATATGGTGGGTATAGGCTAGCAGTGGCAATCAATCAAACGCCTGGTGGGTTATATGAGAAGAGAATCGCACGGATATGCGTATAGCGCAATGCCAAGGAGTCTGAAATAGATGGGCTACTAGTAGGTATTGTGAAGGCGAGACGGATCGAGGTTAATCTGCTTGATGTGGTCTCGCAAACGGTAGAAGCAGAAAGATGAATGGAATCATCAAGCTTCTTCTGATGCCCCGCGGACGACCAGGGGGATAAGGGAGGTGGGGAACCTCCCAGCTCTACTCCCACTTACCTACTGTAGGCAGTTGTAGGTACTTAGGTAGCAGACCTACAGATAGCTCTTCCCGGGTAGCTCGTCTTACCATCTGATATCGTTAATCCACACATGCTATGTACCTGGGTACATGTAGGTACCTGAAGTAGCTAACACCAACCCATAGATTATATGTACCTGTCATTTGTACTTGGCGTTCTTCAATCATAAGAGCCGGGATCTCGCAGGATTTTACCTGACTGTCAGTTGTCAGTGCCCCTCTGATTGATTGCTGGTGTAAACCCTTAAAACTTTTCTATTAATAAGACAGTCTAGATGGGATGGCACTATTGTTTATCCGAGCTCACAAAGATGCCTTCGAGAGAATATTCTTGTCTCTTATCCATTTGTGACCAACACAGCCATAGTAGCATGTAAACCCTTAGGAGCTAGGAAACGCAACACAGTATTTCTAAACCCCAAATCAGAGCATGAAGGGCCGGCATGCCACAAAGAGAGCCAAAATAATCGAATAGGGACTGCAATGACGGACCCAAGTCTCACCATGCCAACCTAACCTACCTACCAAGGAGCTAGTGATTTTGTATGCCAAGCATGTGTTTAGCATGTGGTAGTGTGGTCTAGATAGGTATTATTTTTTTGCGAAGCCTGAAGCTCTCCCGAGGGTGTGTAAATCCGGTATGTTCCCGCCTATGTCATCTCTTGGAAACTAATTAGATACCATCGCACCGAGATAATTCTGAAGATATGTACATGGAATACACTCCTAGGCCGCCTCTCTAATTAAAAGCTGCATTGTGTCGCCGTAAAAATAGACAAGCAAGGCAGTCAGGTGGTGATATCAAATTCAAGAGACAACCGGGATACAACCAAAAGACAACAAGAAAAGCGGTCAAGGATGAATGTGGCCATTTACAATGTCAAAGTCAGAAACGGCTCGACCTCAACACAATGAACTATGAAGCTGCTACTTGGGTACATACTTACTGTGTACGTACCTAGGTTACTAAAAATAGAAGTGAATGGGTGCAAGCTTACAGCACGCCGCAGCGTAAGGTAGGTTGTAGTACCACATACAGTGCCAAGCCTCCGCCGCCCCTCGCTGAAGCTGCAGTGGGGAATAGGCTTCTCATCTCATCACCGATCAGCTCTGTGCTGCGAAGCCATGGTGGGGGCGGGGTAGCACTCTTCACCAACACAGTAACCAACAACCTCGCCTGTGCTTAGGTAGGTACTTATAAGTGAGTAGGTAGGTGTAATAGGCAAGGTCTAGCGTAGATTGCCTACCTATGTACCTCTTAAGTACTTGCCTGCCTACGTACTTAAAAAAAAGCACCTAACACTGGATCCCTAGGTAGTCGGCCGGCAGCCCCCGAAGAGGCAGGATATCAAGTATCCACCTTGCAGACCACCGGCGATCCCATCGTCTCCTCAAACCGTTGGTATCCATCTACCTGTGTACTAATGTGCAGTAGGCGGGCAGATAGGCACTTAGATAGTAGGTACAGGAACACCCGCCTTCACTGCCTCACGGGGAGAGGAGCTTCGCCTCCTTTGTTCAGCCGAAACCCGTCTAATCTTTGCACCGACCTAGATAATAAGGTATACCATATACTATATACCATGAACTAACTTCCTTTCCACATTTGCGCGCGTCTGACCGAAACAGTCTGGGCTATATTACCAGAACCATCTTCAACCCCTCACCAACAATAACCACAGCAACAACAGCAACAACTACAACAACAAGAACAAGTCAAGGACAGGAAACGGAGAAGAGAGAGAGAAAGAGAGAGAGAGAGAGAGAGAGAGAGAGAGAGAGAAAGAGAAAGGGCACTACTACTACTATTTGCTCTCCGAACCAAGCACACAACTCCACACTATACTCTCAGCCAAGACCATGCCGGGCGAGAAAGACCCAATCACCTGCCACGTGCTCGACACCTCTATAGGCAAACCGGCGAAGGGAATCCGCGTCAAGCTGGAGGGAGGACACGCACCTCTCAAGACCTTCGAATCACAGACAGACGACGACGGCCGTATCAAGACGTGGCTCCCGTACAGCAGCGCCCACGAAGCAGGCGACGTCCCCACATACGCCCTGGACGACGTGCTATCTGAAGTCCAAGACAAGTCGACATGGACTTTGCGATTTGATACCGGTGCTTACTTTGGTGATGGGAATACCTTTTTCCCCGAGGTCATCGTGACCTTCGTTGTCAAAAAGGGCCAGCACTACCACGTCCCGCTACTGCTGGCACCCTACTCCTACACCACTTACCGGGGGAGCTGAATCTGCGGTGACAAAGGGGATCGCCGCCGGACATCACAGTCATTGGGCATGGAGGTTGGGGATAAACAACAGCCGAGTCTTCGTCCACAGACATAAATGACCAGGTACTATTTCGTAATGTTGATACACTGAGATCATCCCCATCTTTATTATTGGGCTATGTATGGAAGTTGAGGATAGGACCTTGACCAATGAATAGATGCGATCCAGATTTTACCGTACCTTGAGACACTAAAAGCGACCATCTAACGATGAGAATTTGACGTGGAACGATTTCCCGTGTAAAAGAGGCCCACCGCAGGCTGACCTCCATATATCTACCAGTATACACATTCTACACAACCCCCCTCGCGGTTGTCTTTGTTGATAAAAGAGGTCCCCTGGGTATAAACCTAATCAGGAATCCGGCATGGCCCCTAATCTTTATTGATATCCTAGCTCCAACTTAACTTACGAAGCTCCCCCCTTATATCAGTCTCTAAAACTCATCATCATATTTCAACCCGGGCTTTCTATAACCGTAAAACTTTGTTCATATGTCTAGTCAAAAGTCCTCGAGACTCCCAATAGGTTGTTGGTGCGGCGGGGACCCCCGGCGCAGACGCTCTTCTTACATCGTTAGGAGATGGGGATTCCCTTGTTGTTCGTCTGGCCCGTTTCCCACTCGGATTCTCTAGCCATGTCACCAAGGAACGTAAACTTAATCGAGAGTCTCATCCTGGGCGTGGATAGAGCGTGATTTTGCAACGGAGCGAGCTTGAGGAGTAGCAGGTCTGTTGGATAGAGACGAAACCGATTACCTCAAGAATATTAACAGCCTAGGATATGGATGGATATATAGATATATCTGTGTTTGCAAAGTGTATCTATATTTTTGAATCACGGTGCTGGATTGTTCTTTCAAAGATATACGATATTCCTTATCTTGTTGCTATGTGGCCGATCCATAACATGAAATTATAGATCGACTCCTCCATATGAGCTTCCATTCGATGAGAATAGCGAAAACAACCAGAGCGGGGAATATTACCACGGCTTATCCAGAGACATGCATGGCGACGGCATAGATGAGCTGGACAATAGCAGTACATCTGAATTCAACTCGGATGATTACAGCTTGAAACTTCAAGTGACTATTCTGGTAGCATAACTTTATCGGAAGAAAACACTTGCCCTCCCCATAACTGTGCACCCCCAGTCCCTTGTTTCCGTCTCGCTTGCTTTTCTTTCCTCTGCTCAAAGTTGACTCTTACAACAATCCTCACTCATATACTCGTTCTACTTGAACCCCATCTCACCTGAGAGTTACATCACTAACTTCTACCAAGAACCCTAAGAGGCGTAATCGAGAGCATAGTCTACGAATTCACACCCAGGACTACTCCGGTCGCCTGAACACGAGCAAACCCTGGTTTCCCTAGACCAGAAATCCACTGAGCTTTCACTGGTTCTGTTGCGGCGCCGTGTTTGGCGTGGCGGACTGTCTTCAAATCTCATCTCCCATCTCCGAAGCACCTAGAATTCTACCGACAAGTCCAAACTGGTCCTCATCTCCAGACCAGAAGACTGAGGTTCGTAGACCTGGTAATAAGGGTTGGGGATTCGAGGAGGAACCCGAAAATTACCACGATGAATGTCATGTCATGGACGTTCCCAGGCGCTAATGATGGCGACGGCGGGTGCGAATTGGCGAGGGCCGTTTATCATACCGCTTAATTGGCTATCGATTATTGAGAGAGTAGGGGTATAATCAACAACTAGGAAGAGTAGATATTTCATTCTACGCCACGGAGACTTGCAGTGAAGGGGGGAGAAACCGTTATTATGCTCCCATGCAAAAAGCGGGCATTTATCACTAGCTATGGTAAGACTGCACTTGGTCTCTTCAACAGACTGATCCCTATAAATATTTAGTGCCCACCCGCCACTTATGAAATTCCGCTGGAACTATTTATTCGCTGCAGGCTTATTGGTCCTAGAATATTGAATAACTATTTGCACTAGAGCCATGGTTTTCAGTTGGTTACCAGATCGCCGTTGTAAGAGATAGTGAGGAGATACAACCCGTTTGAAACTCATGGTTTGGGGTTCTCGTGATCTGCCGGCGCGCCGCCAAGCCCGATGAGATAGATACCAGGGGAGTAGCAATTTACTTGTTGAGGTTGCATTGCTTCTCTACCAAAAACTAGATTTCCCCTCTACTACTGATATCGTATAAAGACTAGACCTAACTTAGCTGAAGGAATTCAAGGGCAAATTCCCTGGTTATTTTGATAATTCTACACAGTGAAATATGCCAAGTAATTACTATCGGGATCCATTAGCCGACATGGTGACCAACATGCGGCTACTAGTATAACGAAGTTTACTTAGAGGCTCAGCCTTTTCAACGTCATGTCAGCCCTCAAGTATCGTGGGTAAAATCTACCCGATTACCTGTGTCTCTGCGTTTTACTTTAAGATAGTAGGAGGAACTAGACTCGTATGTGGCCGTCATATGGATCTGCCCAGTAGTCAACTTGATCCATTATACATAGATTTCGATGACCCTAATAAAAGTTACTTATATGTCCGAAGTTACCGCTTACCTAGAAAAGCTAGCCCCAGGAGGAACTTGGGTCTCCGGATCATCATATGGGGCGAATTCATAGTAGTGGGTTACCAAAGACGTAATATCTCGCAGACCATTCAGAATCAGGATATCACCGAACTCGACTACCACTCTCATAGGAAGGCATATATTATATCCCGACCTTTGGTATGCTCAGTCACTCTGCTGAACACCGCATACCTTCCACTCAAGCTCCCGACTTACGATACGCTTTACTTTGTACCTGACCTTCAAATCGCCAATAACTTCCACCATGACAGACAAGACCACCTCCATGGCCGACAAGCTGGGAGCCAAGAAATCCACGAACCCCATTCCGCAAGAGGTACGTGTAGCCTCCAATTTCCATCATTTGTAGTCAACCTGACTGATCGTGTAGTAGAATCCCTCAGCTATTTCTTCAGAAGGGGCTATCGGAAAGCCCTTCAATCCCGAAGGCGCTATTGGCAAGATAGGCGAGAAAATAGGAGGGCCTTTAAGCAAAGATGGAGTGGTCGGAGCGCAATTTGATGCGAGCAAGCAGGGGATTGCTGGGCATGTTGAAAGAGCCGTTGATGGACCCAGAAATCCCAGCGGTAGTGACAGGCAGTCATGAGTGTACACAAACAACAGGTAACATGGCGAATTCACCTTAACCAACGCCACCAAATACTAATGTACTAAAAACACCTAAATCTATACAATTCTCGTAACTGATTGTTCGATCAGCGCAATCTCATTTATTTCGCTTGTTGCCCGTAGTACCGGGGGTGCCCATGTATAGAATAAGTCGCGAATAATGGGTTGCCATGCAGAGAAACTGGTGTAAGGGCGTAATAGGCGTAACTAGTTCGAAAGAAAGGGCGGCTAGTGTCACGAAATTGAATTGGTAAGCTGATATCCGTGACTAAGTTCGAGGTACGTTTCCTGACTGTTACTGGGACCTTGAAGCTCGCGAGACAACCCGTCTTACCTATGAATAGTATCTGAGGAAGCATCCACGTCTGGATACAAGGAGCATTCCAATTTCATGTTATCCACTAGTTAAGCTAAGCTCTCTGCAAGAAAAGACTAACTAGTTCGCATGCAGTGAAACCATCTTCCATACAGTAGTATTCTATCAAGTAATCGCTGCAGAGTGAATTGGACTATAGCCGCAATTCTCATGGTGTTGGTATTACATCACTCAGTGCGTGCTTCCCGCCTCTAACGCCGTGTAATATCCGCCGGTGATTTTCAAGCCCCCCTAACATCTATAAGGTTATGAGAATTTAAACAATGACATTATCGGCTTGCTCGAGCCAAAGGTTGGCCAAGTCTTTTGTGAGACCTAGTCTTAACTGCCTGAGTACCCCCCTAGAAGTGTTGGTAGCGAGCACCGTGGTCCTCCAATCCCAAGCCCTTTTAATGCTTCCTCTGATCATACCGCTCTTCATTACAGACTTATGAAGCTGGGAAGCAATCATAGAACTGCCTGTCATTACAAAACTTCCTCCCAATGAGGGGGTTGACTGGCCTAAGAGGCTTGCTGGCGTAGAACCTTTTCCGTGCCCTGATGCTAAGACCAGTCTAAAGAATTCGTCTGCTACCTCGTATACCCTGCTTCCGACGGTCTGGATGTCTTCGATGGCCTTGAGGAGAGTGTCGATCTGTTCAAGAGTAATTACGGTGGGTGATTGGCCCACAAAGACTGAGATTTCGCCAAGCAATGCTAGTAAAAAGTCCTCGCTGACGACGGCATCACGAGTGTCATCGTATAAGCCACCTCGAATGTTATCATCGGCACTCGCAATCACGGCTGTTAAAGCGGCAGCGGCTTGCCGGCGGCGAAGTAGCGACTTTCCGCTAACCTTGCTATTACAATCACGATGCTCGTAAAATTGTCTAAGCGTTGCATATCCACTGAGCATCTTGCCAAGGAGCTCTGCGGCTTCAAGGTCTTGCTTTGCAAAATCCTCTAGTGTTGCTGTTCGTTCTCTTAGCAGCCCTCGCAGAGTGTCATCGAGCTCGCTTTCCGGAGGGTATACCGTGGATTCGACGAGAGAAATCGACATCAACGTATTGAGAACATCTCGAACTTTACCAGGGCGATGGGCTAGGGCGTAATACCGAAGTGCCTCGCCGAAACGGAAAGTGTCTTTGGCTAAAATGTCTCCAAAGGTCTGTTGCTTGTTAGTATGCTTCATGAAACAATATGGCGTGAACGCGTACCTCTGCTGTGTCTTCGGCAAAATTGATCATACCGAGATCGTTTAAGAGTCTCCACATCTTATCAATTGTGACGCGAGAGCCCTCGTCGACAGTACTAAGAACATTTTGCAACAGTTCTTGAACCATTTGCTCAGAGCGTTCGTGCGAGTCCATCCGACCGATGACCTGGACTGCCATTTCCCAGCCGTCTCGATGAACTCTGCCACGGGTTGTTAAGCCAGATATGCGTTTACGGTCTCTCAAACCACGGGCATAATAAATGAGGGTTGAGTCTTTGATGCCATCCTTATAATCTAGACTACTGCTTTGTTTCATACCCAACACTTCCAACTCTTCCATGTCAAATTCACTCATGCTGATGAGATTTTGGGGTTCGGGAGGTGGTAACCACCGGCCAAGCGAGGCAATTTCAGCTACCGATGTTGCGATAGGAAGCGACCAAAGACGAAGGAATCCAATTACACCTTCGACATTACCTTCTAAAGCCGACGCAACACCAACTTCTACAGCATCAGCAGAATTGAAGTGGAAGTCTGACTCTGTCGCAGTATGCAGAGACAAAGCGAGTCGATCCAAGAAGTCATCATCATTTGAGGCTGGGTGAGTCGAGTGAGCTGATCTGGAGTGCGACAAAGCTCGACTACGTTTGTTATGACCATCATCCCACCAACCGAAGAGTCCGATTGTCGCTTCACACCAGTCCTGAGCAGCTGCAAGAACAGCTTCAGGCTCACCAGTGAGGATTGCATAGAGAGACTGTAAATTTTCGTAGACATCCCAAGGAATCTGGCTTTCAGCCTTCCGCGCGAGGCCGGTGAGGGACGGCTTGACTCCTATTGAATTAGAGATTTGGGAGTCATTGAATCGGCTAGTGGTGAAATTGGATCGGTCCCTGCCTTCTGCAAAACTTATAAGGGCTTCTTGGGCTGCCTTCGCTTTCAAACGAAACAAAGTCCAGTCACTGCTTCGGATATCCCAGCTACCGTCACTCATCGACGGACATGCTTCCATTATTTGACAAAGATCCTCAACAGCGCGCTTAATATTGGCTAGCGCCTGCCCAACATATGCGGGCTCATTCCGTGGTGACTTCTTAGCTGAATCCCAAGCAGCATTCCTCAGTAGATGAATAGTCCCAGTGATGTTGCCACGTACAAGGGCGTTAAAGACGACTTGCCAAAACAAGCCATGACTAGAGGGAGATGGCCGGTGTCGTAGTATTACGTCGACTTGACTGCCATCTATGTTGTGTTCATCTTCTTGCCATCTAAACAGAACTTCGGGGAGAAGTGGAATCCTCGAGCCCCCAAATTCATTTGGGACCGGCGGAGTGTGATGTATGCGGAAGATGAGATTGGATAAATACAAGGCTTTTTCAAAGGCAGGGGCATTCGAGTTAGGTCCAACTTTGGCTAAATGCTCATCGCGAGCTCTAGGTAGGCTTTCTACGTGCGGCGTCCACACGTCGTTAACAAGTTTGACGCAAGCTTGTGATAAGGTGTTGTCGAGCTTCTCCTCGTCATCTTCGGTGCCCACGCCCTCGTCATAGAGTCTATTCACAACGTCTTCTGTTTGGAGGAGAACATTATCAGGTTCTGAGGTGGTCGCAAAGCCCACGTGACTATACAGGTCTTTCGCAAGGACTGCGTATTTGACCTCCCTCCTCCGAGTCATGGTGGAGCGCATAGCGGAAGCGCGAAATATATCATCGGCTTCCCTCCGGATGCGTTCGTCAGCGGCTGGTGTTGCGAACATCATGAGATCTGTATCGTCATCCACATTTTCAATAGGATTTCGAAAGGAACCTGTCTCGGCGATCTCTCTCAGCATATCTTCTTCAACATCGTATTCAACGGCGTCCTCCATCATAGCTTCAATATCCTCTTCTCGTCCATAACTACCACTATCGGCATCGTGACCGTCGGCATCAGCCTCGCTATTGTGATCATCATTGCGTTCCTCGTCGTCCAGAGGTTCAGTATCCTCCCCTTCGGTAGTATCATCGAAGCTCATAGCAAAGGTTCCCGAGTGGCCTGTGCGGACGTCGTGGACGTCTTCCTCGTCGTCTTCGTCCCTATGCTCATCGTCTCCGTTGTCTTCGCCGTGATACTCCCTGCTTAGACTTGATGGCTGTCTGGTAGAGCCCCGAATGGATCTACCAAGTGGCAGGCTGCCTCCCTTGGAACTAGACTTAGAGCTTCTCAGGTTGGGTTTACCAAAATTGGGGGGTTTCGGTTTGCTGCTCATGACACCGACGGAACTTTGAAGGAAGGAGGGCGAGGGATCACCGACGGGAGTGAAAGTGGCTGTAGACGATACAGAGGGAGGTGGTGGCCCGGCAGGGGTAGTCGAAGGATGGTCTACACCAAAACCAAGTACATTAGACCCTTTTCTGCTACTTCTGTCTGGCGTTGCGGGCGAAGAGCCCAATTCCGACCAGCGGAAGGCCATGGCTGGGGTGGTTGAGGCAGTATAGCTCCCAAGAATTAGGTAGGCTGATTGCGTGACACGGAGTTAGACCTTGAGACGAAAGAGATTGGATCACGCAGGCATAGCTTGCTCCCGTACTAATATAGGTCTTGGTGACGACAGGCGGAGGTGGGTTAAATTGTCTTCCCGTTGTTGTTGTTGTTGTTGTTGTTGTTGTTGTTGTTGTTGTTGTTGTTGTTGTTGTTGTTGTTGTTGTTGTTGTTGTTGTTGTTGTTGTTGCTGCTGCTGCTGCTGCTGTATCGGGTACAAGTCTCAAAGACAACAAAATTTACGCGGGCACCTATTCATACTTACGAAGTATGAAGCTAAGAGCTAAGGAGCATACTTTCCCCAGAGACGCGGTCCGGCTGGACCCACAGGTTGGATCCAATGGCCTTGCGCTACGCACGGGCCAGGTTGCTCATAGTATAGAGTCTGCCTGGACACTACATGAGGTATACTGAGGTTAGTGAGGTCCATTTAGCATATAGGCGTTTTCATGTGTGCAATGTTATTTATTACTACACAAGTACCTACCTCTTAAGGCACCTAGGTAAGTAGGCTCATATCTAGGTACCTGGTAGCTACCTAACTCAGGGCGTTATAACCCTCAAGGTTCCCCCTTTACCTACCTATATATAATGCCGTGCCGCTGGAATCAGATTGCTAAGGTGATCGGTCCATCACGTCCCCTCTGGTTCTGCTCCGATACCAGTCACTCCATTTAACGATCGATTCAGTTATGCCCAGCATCCAGTCCACATGATACAACATGATACAATAGTTCTATACCAATTATGAACACCACAAGAGGGCGTAACTTCATTGCACATGTCTACGCCAGGTAGCTCCAGAGATATCTGCCCGAGTGAGGTATTCGTCGACGGTTAGTGTATATATATAGGTATATATATTCACATATGTATACCATATTACAAAACCATTTTACGAAACCCCCTTTATCAAGTTCCATCTTTCCAAGACCCATCAACTTTTTGAGCTACGGCAGTGCTAAGGGTTGATCGAGTCACACCGTTTATCGTGGGATTGCCTGTTCTCAGGGAGAACGGAGATCCCGAGATTCGTCCAGCTATTTGTCCGTGATATCTCCATCAGACAGACTAGTTCCCCTTCTCGCCTCAGCTGATGGAAGGGCATCTAGGCTAGCCTACGATAACATATAGCAAGAAACCCACTACCAACCAACTATCAAACTCACGACGCTCGGAATTCTGCGAGGACCAGGATGCAGAATGTGTGAGAACTGTCTGGACGGATGACCAGGTGCACAGCTGGCCACGACTGTGTTGCGGGTTCGATTTTCACAGCCGCGGGGGGTTTGAGTCAATATGACATCAAACAATACAGCACTCTACTTACATGCCAACGGTTCCAACGATTATTGGTAGAAAGGTAACCTAAGGTTAGGTGGTGGTGAGTGGGTGGGCGATTTGCCGGCTCCCCCACCTTTTGCGCGACCGCGCGCCAGCTCGATGCAGGCAAATATCCAGGCGGGGTTGCTTCGTGACAAAGATTGATGGAATAAATTCGTCCTCTTCGCCGCCATCCAGCGACCAACCATTGTAGCCATCTCTTGCCTCTACAACCCCTAGTCACGCGCATACCTATTATTATTATTTAGTAGTAGTGGTAGTAGTATCACGTACCATGGCTGACACCGTTGGGAAGGTCCGTCTCTCCCTTTGCCCCCCTCCCCCTTTCTCGACCCCGCGCAATGACACATTAAACTACTATCCCTTACCCATTCTTTTGCGCACACATACCGATTTCGGCTCGCGTTGTTGGAAACTGACCTCGTGTTTTCTTCATATCATAGACTATAACCTGCAAAGCTGCTGTCGCCTGGGAAGCCGGCAAGGAGCTGACTCTTGAGGATATTGAGGTCCTCCCCCCAAGAGCGCACGAGGTCCGCATCCAGATCTACTACACGGGTGTTTGCCATACCGGTAAAACCTCGCCAAGCCTATATGCCGAGCCACGTCCGAACCGTTGCTAAGAGTAATGCGCAGATGCCTACACATTGTCGGGGAAGGATCCGGAGGGAGCGTTTCCCGTCGTTCTCGGACACGAGGGTGCGGGTATCGTCGAGTCCGTGGGAGAGGGTGTCACCAACGTGAAGCCCGGAGACCATGTTGTCGCCCTCTAGTATGTGTTTTCCACCACCCTCCATGTTCTTGGCTCACCGGATCACAACAGCACGCCGGAATGCGGCGAGTGCAAGTTCTGCAAGTCGGGCAAGACCAACCTTTGCGGAAAGATCCGAGCGACACAAGGTAAAGGCGTTATGCCGGACGGCACATCGCGCTTCAAGTGCAAGGGCCAAGACCTTCTCCACTTCATGGGCACATCGACTTTCTCGCAATATACCGTCGTCGCCGACATCTCCGTTGTTGCCGTCCAGCCAGATGCTCCCATGGACAGAACCTGCCTGCTAGGGTGTGGTATCACTACTGGCTACGGTGCTGCTAGAATCACGGCCAAGTGTGAAGAGGGCTCCAACGTTGCCGTTTTTGGCGCTGGTTGTGTTGGCCTGTCTGTCGTCCAGGGCGCCGTCCTCCAAAAGGCGGGAAAGATTATAGTGGTGGATGTCAACCCGGCAAAAGAGGAGTGGGCGAGGAAGTTTGGAGCTACTGACTTCGTCAATCCCACCAAATTGGAAGGCCAGACGATTGTTGAGAAGCTCGTCGAAATGACAGATGGTGGCTGTGACTACACATTCGATTGCACTGGCAACGTTAGCGTTATGCGAGCTGCTCTCGAAGCCTGCCATAAAGGCTGGGGCCAAAGCATCGTCATCGGCGTCGCCGCTGCTGGACAAGAAATCTCGACACGCCGTAAGTAGCGTTTATACTTTGCAGTGTCCATGTTCTCGAAGCTGACGAAACAAAATAGCATTCCAACTAGTTACGGGTCGTGTATGGAAGGGATGCGCCTTTGGTGGCGTCAAGGGTCGATCACAAATGCAGGGCCTTGTTTCTGATTATCTAGATGGTAAACTGAAGGTGGACGAGTTTATTACTCACCGAGAGCCCCTAGCCAACATTAACACTGCCTTCGAACAAATGAAGGCAGGCGACTGTATCCGCTGCGTAGTGACGATGTCTTGAAGATTCTCTCGTTCTTCTCGATCCTGAGTGGAGTCAGGGGGGGAGGGGGGGAGATGTCCATTCCAGTTCTGTACTTGGTAGGGATGCGCAGCGACGAACAATCATTTAAAGAAATTCAAAATAGCGCCTAGGTACCCAAAGGCCGGGGTGAGGCTGGTCAGTATTGGCTGGTCAGGCAATCCGTAGTTTAATCTCTACTAATAGCCAGGCATCGATCTAAATCCGCCAATATAACCCTAGTTCAACAACACATTCAGCGTAATGTATGCACTCAATTAAGCGCTGACCAGAGATCTTGCCTACCTAGGTAGTCCAGGACCCTGCTTGCATGTAGTACTACTGTAGTGTACACTACGTTTAGAAGCGTTGAGTTTGGGCCCAGTCCCCCCCCCATTCCGGCTGGAACTTTACCGCGAGGGAAAAGAAGAGAAGGGATAGAGATATACTCCCTCGTATATCTATGTTCTGTCAGGTATCATACCGAAATTCGTCTGGAGAGTGTTGAGAAGCCCCATATGCAATCGGACACCTACGGTACTTTAAGGTATTAGGCTTATTATGAGTAGGATCATGCCATGGGGGTTTACTTTGCAGGCTAACGCGGATATTTATACATATTTACGAGAAATGAGGCGCTTAGGACGCATTGTGTACGCTGTATGCCTAGCCCGAAGAATTGCATCATTGATAATCACCTTTTGTTCCTATAAATTTCTCTCACTAATAGTATAGTATATATGACCAGCACTAGAGTATAGTAGGTTGCGCGACTTGGAGTAGGCAGAGGTTTATCGACTGGTCCTTGCTGATTGCATGATTTACAGAAGTAGGCCTTGCACACCTGCAATCTTCGCTCTTTATGTACATATACACCCATATGGTTCATGCGCTATTAGGGACACATGGGGCGCGATAAGCGACCGTCGTCTGGAATGATGGCCACAGGTTGAAGGTTTGGCGATAATTCTGATTCGAGCCACGATAGAGATATGTACACTGTCCCTAGACTCCATCCCCCCTTTAGTCGGCGTTACAGTTTTATGCCAGGCAGTCTGACGCTGCTTATGACCGAGCTCTTACTTATACGTGCCACCGACTCACGCGTAGCAAGTCAGACGCTGCCACGAGTACGGTTATCTCGGACGGTATATATGCGTTGTTTATGAGCAGATGTTTGCAGCTAGCTAACCAGCAGAAGCAAATCGTCCCGTCCGATCCGGCTCGGTGCCGGATCCGCGGTGGTGGCGGAAATGGAAACAACTTTCCCGTTGGAATTGAAATTCAGATCCATGATGAGCAGCTCCCCCCCTTTGCCCATCTCCCTTGCCACCTCTCGGGCCACTATTGCCTGCCACTTCGGCCGGTTGACGACCTGTGAACATTTGGCTGCGTCAGGGAGCAGCGGAAGGGGAGGGCGAGCACTGTAAGTAAACGATGCTGGTTCATTGACGCTGCTGGTGAGACAATATCACAATATATCAAGTCGCGCACGCCCCTTTAGGAGAGCCGATATTCATCTTACCACTCACTCATCTGACCAAGAATCTGGACACCTTCTAAGGTAGTGTCACCCTTATCTGCAGTAGATGCGCAGCGTCGTGCATGTGTTCTCTATCACTTCATGTCCTTGACCACCCCAAGGTGGTGAGACGTAGCAGTAATTGCCGATCGTCCTAATATCCAATGCTAGGCGCAAAGGGGAAAAAACATCTATGCACCAACTTCCAACTGATATGTCTTGTAGAGGATCCGACGAAGTCAATAGCCGCCAGGAGCAAGATGGCTAGCAAGATGGCTGGGTCCATCAGCCATGCAATGCAACTACAGCCGCATGTACCTACCCACCTACATATATGTACTTACTAAGGTAGTAGGTAGTATACTGAGTATATAGGTACGCAGTAGACCGCTTCATGTCTTGGTTGTGCTGGTTGGAGTAGGGATATGGTAGTACCAGCTTGTTCGTGCCTGTTCATCCGCTCTTCGGTAGCACTCCCGGTCTCGGATTTCTAATTCTATGTCAGGTATCTGTGTGTGTCCGGTCGAATGATTGATTGTCGGCGTGGATGTTACCGTGAGGGAAAATGTACTATATAGGTAACAGACCTGACAGAACACGGGCAAACAAGAGTATCGTCATTAGTATCGATGGAATACCGCATACTTACGTGTAGATGCAGGTGTATGTAATTGATGTACTGTAGGTGGTACCCAGGTACCTCTAAAGAATCTCCGGTCTCCGGCCCCACTTTATCTGCACTTTACCCCGAATTGCCGTCGACCCTTATGGGTCTTGATTTATCTACCTAGGTAGGTACATACTAATGATCTTCACATCGCTTCCGATCCATTGGCTGACGGAAGCCCTTTTCTGCCTTGAGCAGAGCTTGAGAGGGCTTGGGTGTAGCCACCTCACAACCCAATGTACTGAGTGAGTAGTACAACCTACCAACCTAACACCGCATCACGGTTGTAATCTCCCAATCTTCCCTGCAGCAAACCAGCTCTTAGCCTCTCCACAGTCAAGAAGCGAGGCTTTCACTACTAAGTATGTATGTATATATATGCTTGCTTACACATTTGGTTGTACTTATTCTCATTGCTTGTGTACCTACTCAGACAGTCCCAGATACGGATCCGTCGGGACCATATTGGGAGGACGTATGTATAGTTACCTACTTGTAGCCTGCATTCCCGCTCTCGGAGCCTCGCGACAGATCACAGACCGTTGTCAATTTCTCGGTAAATCGGCAATAACAAGGGCTTGGGAGTCCATACTGCAAGCTGTGTATACGCATAAGTGTGTAGGTATGTAGTATATAAGTAGCATGTAGTGTACACTAACAGCACAGCACAACTCTCAGACTCTGTCTGACTTATACTGTTATACGTACACAACTGACCACACCATCTAAGATAGATACTGTATAGTATGTCATTAGTTTGTCTGCCCACGCTACCTGGTTTCTGACGTGGGTTTCTGGTCAGTTTCTCTCTTGGTAATCCAAATCCGCTTGCCCCCCCCCCCTGATAGAAGTCCAACCCATATCGGGACAGTGTCGGGACAGGGAATATCGTTGGAGTGCCCTGCGCCGCCTCGGATCATTCGTTGTACTTGCATTCGTGTGTGCGTTGGTCTAGCTGTAGCAACATGTAGAGAGGGGTGTGATAAGATGACCAGTCCCCCTAAGGATCACCCGACCATACCACCTAATTAGGTTAATAAAGTAAATCTGATCTGCAACGCTAAAATATTAGTACTAGTCGGCTCATTTAACTATTTTTATTAAAAGCTTTTTTTTAAAAAGTTATTTTTTTAATAATATATAACAGTAAAACAATTAATTAAATATTCTTATATATTTTATAATTAATTTATAATCGATTATTAATCGATTTTTGTATTATTTTAATATGCTTACTTAGCTTATAACCTTTTAAAGCAACTTAGCTTTATTATTTAGCAAAAAAAATTAATTATTAATTAATTAAGCAGTTATAAAGTTTATAAACTATAAAACTATATAACTATAATTTAAAAATAAATTAATAAGTTTTTTTTATTAATTAATTATTAATTAATTGCTAATTAATTATAAAGCACTTGTAATATTAAATAATTTATTACTTATAAATAACTTTAACTTAATACTTATTTTATTAAAATTTAATAAATAAGCTAATCGTTATATTATTATAAAAACTTTTATTTAAATGCTAGCACTTTTAAATTATTTTATTATTAGCTTAATAAATATTTATTATATTATTTTAACGCGTAAAAAAATAGCTAATAAACTTATAAAATTTTTTAATATAATATATATATTAATTAATATCCGATTAAAAATTAATTATTAATTAATTATATAAATATAGTTTTATAAATTAAATATAACTTTATAACGTTAAGTTATAGCATTATTTTTTAATAATATTATATATAATTAAATAATAATTAATTATATAAGCGTTAAAGTTTGCAAATATATAAGCGAAAAATTATAAAATATATAATATATAAAAGTTATAAAATCGATTTAAAATTAATTAAGCATTATACGCGAAAAAATAAAAAAATAAATATAAAAATAAAAATATATAAAAGCATTAGCATAAATAATTTATATTAATTAATAATTAATTATTAATTAGTTTAAATAGCTATATAGCTAACTTAATATTATAATAAAAAAAAAACTATATAAGTTATTTTTAATAATATATTAGCTATATATTTATTAAAAAAATAAAATAAAATTTAATTAATAATTTATTATTAATTAATTATTAATAATATATAAATAATTTTAAATATTTTACGATATATTATATATTATATTTATATTATATTATTTTAATAATAAAGCAGCTAAATATAATATTATTATAAATTAATTTTATAGCAATATAATTAAGCAATTTATTTATTATAAAATATATTAAATAAAATAGCTAATATTTAACTAATGCTTTATTATTATATAACTTAAAATATTAAATATAAAAATTAATGCTATAAATAATTAATTATTAATATATTATTAATTAATTACTAATTAAATAATATATATTTATTTTTAAAACTATAGCAAAATTATTTAGCTTTAATATAGCGTTAAATAAAATATTTATATTTTAATTAATTTAAAATTAAATTTATATATATTATATATTAGCTATAGCAAATATATATATTTATTTTTACTGCTAAGTAAACTTATTAGCAAGCTAAAAACTAAAATTTAAAAATTAATTATATAAATAAGCAACCTTAAACTTTAATATAATATATTAATTAAACATTAATTAATTGCTAATTAATTATTAATTAATTGCTAGCATTATTTTTTAAAAATTTAATTATATAAAATTAGTTATAAAACTAATAAGCTAATAGCGTTATTTTTTTTATCTAGCTTTTATAAATGCTAATATAATTTAATATTTAATTTAAAAATATTAAATTTTATATTTTTTAGCTAGGTTAAAAATAATAACTATATAAAAAATATTTAACTAGTAAAATAAAAAACTTAGCCAAATAATTATTAACTAAATAATAATTCATTATTAATTAATTGCTAATTAATTTTAATATATTTATAAAATCTATTAAAATAATGTTAACTTTATAATTATTTACTTTAATAATAAATAGTTTAACTTATTTAAATCACTTTATATATATATAATTAATATAAATTATAAGCATTTAATAAACTATAATAACTATAAAATAATATAAGCTATATATAATAAATTAATATTAAAAAGTAAATAATTAATAATTAATTATTAATTAATTATTAATTAATTATTATAAATATAGCGCTATTATATATAATTATTAACTTTAAAATAATAAATATATATATATTTATATTTTAAGCTATATTTTATATTTTTAAAAAAAAATAAAATTATATTATTTTTTAAAAATATATTATAAATGCTAAAAATAGTTTTATTAGCTTTATAATTAATTAAAATTAAAAGCTATTTATAAATAAGCTATTTTTTATTATTAATTAATTAATAATCGATTATTAATAAATTTATTTTAAAACTAAATATATATTTTTTTAAAATTAACTTATATTATTGCGGCTAGCTTTAATATATTTAATATATTATTTGCTTTTATGCCGTATATTTTTAATAAAGTGTTAATAAATTAGTTAGCTATATAAATATTTATAGTTAAATATTAATTAATTATTAATCGATTTTATAAAAACGCAAAAATAATTTTTCTTTTAATTAATATATAAAATTATTATATATATAGTTTAAAAAAAATTATATTAAGCTATGCTAGCTTTAAATAAATATTAAAATATAATTGCTAATTAATTATAAATTAATTGCTAATCGATTATAGCTAATTATTATTTTTTATATGTTTAATATTAAGCTAGGCATAAGCTATATTTAGCTATTTATTATAGCTTAAATTTTAATTGCTTTTAAATAACTAAATAAAACTAAAATAAAATATATATAATAATAAATCTAGCTAAAGTTTAATACTAGCGCAGTTATATATATAAAAAGCAATATTAATATATTATTAAATATATTAAAAAGTAAATAAATTATTATAATTTAATTAATATTTAATTAATAATCGATTAATAATTAAAAACTTAATAAAAAAGATTATATTTTTGCAATAATATATAAAAAATATAATATTTTATATTTATATAAGCTTATTTTATTAATAAACTATATAAAACGCTTAATTTTATAAAATTATAAATAAAAGTTTTAATTTTATAATAAATTATTAATCGATTATTAATTAATTTTAGTATTATAAATTAAAAAACGTTGCCGAAAAATAAAAAAGTTATTATTTAATTTACTAAGCTTTTAAGTTATATTTAATAATATTTCTTTTTTAAGCAGCAGCTTTTTAATTTTTTTATTTATTATATTAAATATATAAAGTTTATTTTAATTTAATATTTTAAGGTTTATTTAATTAAATATTTTTATAAAGCTTAACTAATAGCTATAAAAACAAAAAAAAAATATATTAATTGTCGATTAATTATTAATAGATTATTAATTAATTAATAATTAATTTTAGCCTTTATTAAAATGCTACTTTTGCAAGCATAAATAATAACTTTTAAAAAAAGCTATTATTAGCTTAAATTAAATTAGAAAAAAAAAAAGTAAAAGCTGTAAAATTAAAAAATAATATAAAAGAGCTAGAAATTTTAAAACAAAAAAAAAACTAAGTTTAATATAATTAATTTTAATTTAATTTTTTTAATTAATTATTAATCGATTATTAATAAATTATAAATATATATATAATATATAATAATTTATATATAAATAATATTTATAAATTATTTATTTATAATTAATTATTAATCGATTATTAATAAATTATAAATATATATATAATATATAATAATTTATATATAAATAATATATATAAATTATTTATTTATATTTATTAATTAAATATTAAAAATTTAATTTATAATATAAAAATATAATATTAAATTTAAATATTAATTAATTAATAATTAATTATAAATTTATTAAATAAATATAAAAAATAATAATATAATAATAAATATAAATATAAATATAAAAATTATAATTTAATTAATTAATTAATTAAAAATATATATATATATTAATT
>MU380447.1:0-20000 GCA_022495085.1 Xylaria sp. FL1042
AATATTTATTTAAATATTTTTAAAAAAATATTTTTATATAAATTATTTTATAATTATATTTTTTATTATATATATTTTTTATTAATAAATTAATTAATTAATTAATTATTTTTAATTTTTATTATAATTAATATATATTAATTAAATTATTATATTTATTTTAAATTATTATAAAAATTAATTATTTTATTATTTAATATATATATATATATTTAATTAAATTATAATTTTTATATTTATTTTTATATTTATTACTATTAATTATTTATATTAATTAATATAAGACGTAGTAGTAAACGACTAAAGAATTTATTAACCTATTATTTTTTTCTTAAGCAGCATTAAGTAGTAGTTTATTTATTCTATATTTTTTTTTAAAGGCAGCATTAAATAATTAGCTATCTTATTAGATTTAATAAGTGGGTTACTTTTAGTATATTATAATAATAATTATATAAATTTCCCTAGATTATATTTTTAAAAAATAAAATATCTAGCTTTTTTATTAGCTTTAACCTTATTTTACCTAAAGATTTTATATTTTATATCTATTATTTTTATTTTATTTTGCTTACTAAAGTTTATATAAGCTAAGAAATAAAATATTTTTAACTTTTAATATTATATTTTTTATAACTTTATTACTTTTTAATAGTTTATATTATTATAATTAGCTATTTATAGTTTTAATTTTATTTTATTTAAAGATTATATATTTTATATCTGCTTTTTTTATTTTCTTTTATTTACTAAAGTTTTTATATGCTAAAAAATAAAATATTTTTAACCTTAAATATTTTATTTCCTACTACTTTATTACTTTTTAATAGTTTATGTTTTTATAGCCGGCTATTTATTATAAAGTATTTTATAGTATTTGTTTTTTTAAAAGTAAAATATCTAGCAACACTTAGCTAAAGCCCGCATTTTAATACTATAAATAACTTTTTTTTCTTCTTTTACTTTTTTTTGCTTTTTTTTCTTTTATATATACTATTTTTCTCACCTTAGGTATATATTTATATTATTTATTCTGCTACTACTAAAATATTTTATTTTTATATAAACCGCTAGCCGGCCGGCTAGTTATTATTATTATTTATTCTGCTATTATTTAAATATTTTATTTTTATATAAACAGCTAGCCGGCTAGTTATTAATACTATTTATTTTGCTACGACTTAAATATTTTATTTTTATATAAATAACTAGTCGATTATTTTTAAAAACTATAATTAAACTATTTCTTAACTAGATAATAAAGCAATTTAATTAAACATTTATTTAGCTTTTAAGTTAAAATTATTATACTTTTCAATGTTTTAACTTAAAAAAAATCTAGTTATTTTCTTTTGCTATATATATATATTAGTAAGTATAGTTAATTATAGGCCGGCTTTTTATAATAGTATTTTTATAAAGTTATAATAATATTTCTGCAAAGTTTTGCTAGTAGCTAATTAGTAGCTAGCTGCCTGGCTATATATTGGCGCGCTTATATAATAATACCTTAGCTTTAGCTTAAGTTATCTAATGTACAGCATAAAAATTAGTTAGTATATAAAAGCTTACAGCATAATTTTTATTTTTTTTTCCTTTTTTTTTTTCCTTTTATTTTTTTGCTTTTATTTTTATTATTGCTTTTTTTTCTGCTTATTTTTTTTTTCTTATTTACTTTAAGCTTTTTTTTTTTTAGTGCTTTTAGTGCCTTTTAGTTTATTTTAGCTTATTTTTTATAATATTATTTCTGCTTGCTTTACCGGTTTATTTTTATTTTATATTAAGTTGTTGTTGCTATAGCATTATTTAATATTAAATATAAAAAGCGGCAGCAAAAAAAAAAAAAAGTTAAAGCTAAACATATAGCTTTAGCTAAAGCTTTATAATTTAATAGTTAAATCTATGTTTTTAAACTTGTTTTTTTTTTATATAATAATAAACCTATGCCTAGTTTTTTTAAATCTAGTAATAATTATTTTGCTATTTTACTACTGCTTTATTATTTTATATACTAAGTAACGCGCTTTTAGTTTTTATTATTTTTTTTTTTCTTTTTATTATAATAATATCTTCTGCTTTTTATTTTTTTTTTTTTTTTTGCCTTCTTATAATAACAACTTTTTATTTTAGTTTTTTTTTTTTTTTTTTTTTTTTAACAGTAGCTTTTTTCTTACTACTTAGTTTTTTTTTTTATAGATTATAAAAATAACAGCGCTGCTAACTTTATTTTTTGCTTTATTTTTACTTTTGCTTTTTTTTTTTACTGCTTATTTATTTGCTACGCTTATTTTTTTTTTTATATATACTTTTTATTTTCTTAGTTTTAATAATAATAACTTTTTAACTAAGTTTAATAAAAATTTTAAGTTTATTAATAGCTTTTTTTTTATTGTTTTACTATTATTATTATTATTATTACTATTGCTACTATTTTTATTTTTATTATTATTATTAGTATTAGTATTTAATTAGCCCACGCTTATAGCAGCTTTATAACCTTTTACTAATAGCTTTTTTTTTAGCGGTTTAAATATAAACATAGTTAAAAAATACTTTTTTATGCTTTTTTTTATTTTTATGCTAAATATTTTTAAATATAACTAGCTTAGCTAGCAATTTTCTACCCTATTAACATTAAAGCAGTATTAAATCGCGCAACAAATTTTTTATATTTATTTTTTTTTTTATAACGCATCTCCCACATAAGTGGACCACCCACTTGAGTGGACCACCTTAAATTCCCATATAAAATCTATATATTAAAACTTTAATAACTTTACCAATTTTATAGCTATTAACATGCAATTTGGAAATTTAGGCTATTAATATAATAAGGAATCTAAATATATTTTTTATAATTTTACTACTAATTTCTTTCCCAGTAAAATAAAAATCGCGCTAAAATTTTAGCGTGGTTTTTAGTACAGCTATAAATAAAATAGTAGTAAATTAATAAAAAATATATTTAGATTCCTTATTATATTAGTAGCTTAAACTTTTAAATTGCATGTTAATAGCTATAAAATTGGTGAAGTTATTAAAGTTTTAATATATAGATTTTATATGGGAATTTAAGGTGGTCCACTTAAGTGGGTGGTCCACTCATGTGGGAAATGCGTTATTTATAATATGCTAATATCTCTACTGTTTTCTTTTCTTTTTACTTTATTTTTTTTATATATAAATAAAAAAAAAAAAAAAAAGCTTTTTATTATACCGCTTTATTTTTCTTTTCTTTATTATAAATAAAATATTTATAGGTTTATAAAATATTTTATTTTTTAACGCTTTATTTTTTTTATATTTTTTTTTTTTTAAAAAAGCTATTAATAAAGCTAAAGTTTTTTAAAATAAAACGCTTAAAAAAATAAAAGCCTTGTTAACATAACTAAATAAAATCTATAAAGCGTTTTTTTTAATATTATATTTTTTAAAATATTAAAGTTATTATAATATTAAATATAAAATATTATATAAACAAATAAAAATATATTTTCTGCTAGCTTATTATTTTAAAAAATAGCTAACTATATTATATAAAGCTATTTAATAAAATATATTAATATTATAATAAAAGCAGATTTAATAAATATATTATTGTTTTATATATGCTTAAAAATATTTTTTATGTTTTATTAGCATATTTTTTTAATATTAAATAAACTAGCATTTTTTTATTAATTAATAAAAAATATTTGTTATGCTTATTAAAATAATATTTTTATTATATAATAATATAATATTAACAGCTATATAATATAGCTTTATTTTTTAGCAGCTTTTTTTTTCTAGCTTTTTTTATTATTTTATTTATTTATGTTTACGACTTTTATTTTATAAAATATATATTGCATTTTTAGCAACGTTATATTTTATAAAACTTAAAATATTTAGCTTAGCTTATTTAAATTTAGTTAAAATAATATAATTTACTTAGTTTTTTTTAAAGCTTTTATTATTTAAAAGTATTAAATATTATATTTGCTATTTAAAAAACAAAAATAATTTATAAATAATTATATACTTTTAGCTCTTTATTAAGCCTGCTTATTTATTATTTTTACCTAGTATTTTATAAGCTTTGCTTAAGCTAAAACAAAAGCAAATATAATATAAATTTAATTTTAAGCTTATTTTTTTTGCTAGCATAGCTATTTATAATATTATTTTTTATATAAATATATTAGCATGTTTTAAAATTATTTTTAAATGTTTTATAACTAGTACTTTTTAAACTATTTTATTAATTTTATACTGCTTTTATAAAAGTATAATATTAAAGACCTAATTATATATAATTTAGTAAAAAAGGCTTTATATATATTTTATTGCTAATATTTAGCAGCAGCTAACTTATATTAGCTTTATTTTAATATAACTTAAGTTAACTTTATATTTTATAATATTTTTTATATTATTAAGCCTACTAGCTAAACTAATAATATAACGCTTTTATTTATATTAATATATAAATTAAAATATTTTGCTTAAATAGCTTAAAGCGTAAATAACGCCTTTTAAAAATTTATATTATATTATTATTTATAATATTTATTATAAAATATTAAATTTTTTAAGCTTATTAAAAAATATATAAGCTTTTATACTAGCGCGCTTGCTTTATATTAAATTAAAGCATATAATATTTATAAGCAGCATATATAAACGTTTAATAAAACCTTAAAGCTTTTTAATTTGTTTTAATTTAATATATTAGCGCTTAAGCTTAACTTAATAAAATAATATTATTAAAGCGTAGTAAATAGTTTAATTTATAAAACGCTTTTATTTAAAATTAACTTATTATTTTATGCTTTTTAAGCTTATAAAAGCTATTTATATAATATATTATTTATTTTACTGCGCAACTCTGCGCTAACGCACTATAAAACCTGCTGCAAGGTTTAA
This sequence comes from Xylaria sp. FL1042, assembly GCA_022495085.1. NCBI lineage: Eukaryota > Fungi > Ascomycota > Sordariomycetes > Xylariales > Xylariaceae > Xylaria > Xylaria sp. FL1042. The sequence continues at coordinate 4,909 of MU380447.1, forward strand.
ATTTTTTAGTTATATTTTATAACTGCTATAAACTTTTATAACTTTGCTTTTAATTATATTTTTTGCTTATTTTTTTTATTTAATTTTGCTATATATAATTTTTTTTTTTAATTTTAACTAAACAGCTTAATAAATTTATATTAATTTATACTGCCCGGTTAATTAAACTAATTAAAAAATTAGCTATTTTTATTTTATTAAACTTTAATATACTGCTTAAATAATTTTATACCTTTTAGCGCGCTAAATATTTATATATAAATAAACTACTATTTTTACTTTTTTGCTTAATTTATAATAATATTATATTATTTTAAATGCTTTAGTTATAAAAAGCTATATAAAAGTGCTATATATTTAATAAAGCTAAGCAATAGTATTAAAAGCTAAATATATAAAATATAATATAAAAATATAATATAGCTTAGCTGCTTAATATTTTATTTAAATAATATATTTTATATTTTATTAAACTAGCTTATTAGCAGCTCTGCTTTATATTTTTTATTATAAACCTAAGCGTTAAAATATATAAGCTTAAAATAATATAAAATATAGTCGAAATTAATACGCTATTTAAAATAATTTAGTAAAATAATCTAGCTTATATATTTACTTTAAGTTAAATTTTTGCTAGCTATTATAATATATAGCTGCTATAAAATAAAATATTTAAGCTAATATTATAGTTTATTATACGCGTATATAATTTTAACTTTTTAAAAGCTTATAAAAGCTATATTAAAAAAATTAAGCTACTAATAGCAAATTTATTATATATATTATATTAAAACAAGCTAAATTATATTAGCAGCTATATTTAGTTTTTTATTTTTTTTAACTTATATTATTTATTTTTCTACGTTTTTGCTGCTTTAAATAAAATAAAAATTAACGCGCTTTTAGCTTAAAGCTTGCTATTATTTAAAAAATTAATATTTTTTCTTTTTATAATAGCGCAGTAATATAAACTAAAAAAAACGCTAATATTTATAATTATAATAAAAATAAATATTAAAGCTAGTTTATATATATATAATTAATATTAAATATTATAAATAATATAGCTTTTTAATTTATTAAAAGCTTTATACGCTAATATTTAAACTTTAAAATAGCTTAAGCTGCTATATTTAAAAATAAGCAAAAGTTTTTTTATTTTATTATAAATAATTAATTTAATTATTACTACACTTATATAAAATTTTATATTTTTATTATTTTTTATTTTAAGCAAACTAAGTTTTTATATATATAAATATTAAAACGTTTTATTTATAAGCGCTTTAAGTTTTTCTGCTTTAAATACTACTGCTTAAGCTTATTATAAAATAATATTAAAAACTTAAATTTTTTATACTGCACGATCGCTAATTTATTATATAAAGCGCTACTATTTATTATAGCTATATATTTATAGTTTTTTTTTTTATAATAGCTTTAAGCTAGCGCTATATATATTTATGCCTACGTTTACCTTTATGCCTAAAAATAAAAGTCGCTATAATATAACGCGCTTTATTTTAGCTACGCCTTTTTATTACGCTATTTAAAAAATAATAATACTTAAAACTGCTTAAAAATATTTTTTAAACAGCTACTACTTGCACTTATAAAACAATTTACGCTGTTTTATATTTTTTATTTTTTATACTTTAGCGTTTTTTTATAAAGCGCTAATATATTGCTGCTAACTATTAATTTGCTTGCGCAGCCTAGCATACCTAATATAATGCTTAACTGCTTAGTTTTAGCTGCCGACTTATTTAACTAGGTTGTAAATTAAAAAAACGCTTTAATTTTTTTTTATTTTATATAATAAAAAAATCTAAATATATAGCTTACGTTTTAATAAAATATATTAAAACAATATATATTTAATTAAAGCAGTAATTTAAATAATAACTTAATAAAAAGTAATAATTTAACTAAAATAAACACTAATAATAGTAGTTATTAAAGCAAGCTAAACTAGCGTTATAAGCATATAAAATAAATAAAAGTATAAATTAATAAAAAATAATATAATTAAAAATAAAATATTATTATAAATAATATAAACAAATAATAACCTGCTATAATATTTTTTTTTTATATAAATAATTTTTTAATATTTACTTTTAAAAAATAAAATATTTTAATATAAGCTTTAAACCTTTTTTAAATATTTTATTTTTACTAGCTTTTTTTATTTTTTATATTTTATTTTTATTTTATATTATAATAAAAATATATTAATATTAATTATTAACTAAGCTATTAATTAATTTTAATTTTAATATATAAAATATAATTTTAATATATAAAATATAATTTTAATTAAGCAGAATAAAAAAAAGTTAAAATTATTTTTTTTAAAAGGTTTATTTATTAAAAAAATAAATTAAAACATTTTTAATACTAGATTATAACAAGGTTATTTTTTTATATAATAGCTTAAATAATAATATAAAATATAATTTTAATTAAATAAAATAAAAAAAAATTAAAACTATTTACTTTAAAAGATTTATTTGCTAAAAAAATAAGTTTAACTATTAATTAAATTCTTTAAATAATAACCTTAAAATAAAAAATATTAAAACTTTTTAAATATTTTATTAAAGCAAATTATATATAAAACAATATAAAAAAATATACGTAAAAACTAATTTATATTAAGAAAATAATAATAATAAAATAAAGTTAAATATAAATTCTTTAATTATAAACGCTTTTAAAAAATTAAAAAAAAAATATAGTTTAAAAAACGTAATAAATAAAGCTTAAAAAAAATTAAATATAAATTTGCTAATTATAAACGCCCTTAAAAAATTAAAAAATATAATTTAAAAAATATAATAAATAAGGCTTAAAAAAAGTTATATAAATATAATTATAAACGCCTTTGAAAAATTATAAAATATAAAAATCCCTGGCGCTAGCAGGTTAGGATTACAGCTTGCGTTAAGCTTTTTTAACTTAAGCAAAATCTTTTTTCTCTGCTTTTGTAGCGCAGGGTCTAGCGGCGCCAGCTAACCACAAGGCGCAGCCTTATGTTAATATTTCTGCAGCGCCTTCGCCGCAGCTAATTAAAAAGCAGGCAGCTCGCAGTAATATAAGCGCGCGCGCATGTTAATACCTTAGCTGCAGCGCTAGGCAAGCAATATATAGCATAAAACTCTAGCAGCTAGTTAAAGCTAGCCGCGCTTTTTTTTTTTTTTTTTTTTTTTTTTTTTTTTTCTTTTGCTTTTCTGCTTTTTTTTTTTTTGCCGCTTTTTTTTCTGCTTGTTTTTTTTTTTCTTGCTTATTTTACAGCTTTTTTTATGCTAGCGCTTTTTTAGCACGTTTTAATCTATTTAAATCTATTTTAGCACGTTTTTTATAACGCTATTTCTGCTTTTAGCTTGCGCAGCTTTTAGTTTAACTTTATTTAAGCTAGTTTAAGCTAAAATTTAAGCTAAAATTTAAGCTAAAATTTAAGCCAGCTTAGCTAGCTTAACCTGCTTAGCTTTTTTTATATATAATATATTTTATTGCTGCTTATTTTATTTTATTTAATTTTTTTATTTAAATTAAAGCTAGCTTATATATATAAGCTTAAAAAGCAAGCTTTATAAAAAAAACTAATAGTAAAATATTTTATATTTATTAAACTTTAAACTTTATAAATAATTAAAAAAATAAAATAAAATAAAATAAAATAAAATAAAACTAAATAAAATTAAACAAAATAAAATTAAACTAGCAAAATTTATAATATATTATTATTTATTTTGCGCAAAAAAAAACAAAAAAATAATAAAAAAAAAAGCGTTTTTAATTAGCAACTTATACTACGTTTTAAAAAAAAAACTAGACTAAATTATATAATTAGCAAAAAAAAAACAACTTTTTTCTCGCGTATAAAGCTTTTATCTCTTATATAAAGGTTTTAATTAAATATAATCTGCTTGCTTTAAAAAAAAAAAAAAAGTCGCGCAACTTTTTTTTTTTTTTTTTTTTTCTCTTTTTTTTTCTTTTTTTTTTTTTCTTTTTTTCTTTTTCTCTTTTTTTTTTTACTTTAAGCTAACAACTTTATAGTTTAAGCTGCAACAATAAAAATATATACTTTTATATAATAAAATCGCTTTGCTATATTATATTTATTTTTAAAACTAAAGCATAAATAATTTTAAAAAAACTAGATTAAACTATTGCATATAAAATAATAATAAAGTAGCAAAAGCATACTTTTTAAAAAAAAAAAAACAATTTTATTATATTTATAAAGCGCTACTAATTTATTACACCTAATATATAAACAAACTAAACAAGCTAAAAAAATAATACTTTTTTTTTTAATATATAATAAAATATTTAGTTTTACTTATAACACCTTTTATTTACTAACCTCTAGGCAGCAACTTATATTTTATATAATATTAAAGATTAAAATATATACTTAAATTTCCGATTATAATCTTACTTATTTATAACATCTAAAATAAAACTAACTTAGCAGCAGCAAAATATTAAATATTTTTAAAAACCTAGCAGCAAAAAAAAAAAAAAAACTATTTTAAAAAGCTATATAATCTACTTTATAATAAAGCATAATATAAAAATTATAAAAAACTAGTTTTATATTATATTTTCAACCATTTTAATTAGTCGTGCAAAAAATTATTATATATATACTATATTAGCCTTGCTTATATATAAAAAAAAACATATAATATTATAAATTTATATTTTAACTTAATTATAAACTATAATTAATACTAGATTAACTAGACAAATCTTATTTTTATATTAATATATAAGCAAAAGAAAAATATTATTTTATATAAAGCTTTAAAAATTATAATTAACAAGCTATTAAAAACATAAAAGGCATTAAAAATAAAATACTTAAAAAAAATATACTTTAGCATAATTATTATACAAGCATATAAAAATATACTAAAATTTAAAATAGCCTTCTTTTATTTTTTTAAAACCTATATATAAAAGCTTTTTTTTTAACTTCTGCTTATACTTTTAAGTTAAAGATAGTTTATTAAATAAATACTTTATATAAAAAATAAAAAATATATATTATTTACACAAGCCGGCGCTATAATTAAGCTAATTATTATCTTATATAATATAAAAACATTAAATAATACTTTTATAATATATAAAAACAATATTTTAATTAAGATTATATAAATACCTACTTATAAAAAAATATATATATAAAAAAGAAATGCTTTGTCTGCTAAAAAAAAAGTTATTAGTTAAGCTATTATATTTTTTAAAAAAGATCTCGTGCAAAAAGTTAATATTTTAACTTAATACGCATAAAATAATATTTAGCAATAAACTAACGCTAGCAGAATTTTTTATTTACTTTAGCAAATATAAAAGCTATTTAAATTCGCATAAAAAAAAAAAAAAAAATAATTCTAATATATATAATAAAAACATAATATAATATTTTATAAATAATATATTTATATATTATATAGCTGCTAAAAAAACATTTAAATAATTATAATAAATAAATCCTCCAACTAATTTAATTATATTAAATAACTAGTATTATATAAAATATTAAGACATTATTTAAAATATAAGCGCTTTAAAATTAAAATTCTCGACTATAAAAAAGCCGCAAGCAAAAGCAAGCATATATATAAAACAACCTTTATATAAAGATTAATTATATAAGCTCCCAGGGACAGCAAAAGTAAGCTTAAGCAAAGGTCGCACAATAAAATTTATTTAAAATAATAAAAATTAATAGCCTAATCGGTTATATAATATTTTATATATTAAATAATTTCTATGCTATTTTTATTTTTATTAGATAATAAAAATGTAAACTATTTAAAAAACATATTTTAATAATATAAAAGATATTATTATGCGAAAAAAACAAGGCTACTATTTCTGCTGTATATAAATAAAAATACTTTTTTTTTTTAAATATTAGCCTATATAAAACAGCTAATTATTTTACTAAAACTAAACTGTAGCGCCTATATTAACGCTTTAAACATTTTTATATAAAAAGATTATATAAGATATTTTTTTATATAAAGTATAAAATTAAACAATTAATTTTAAAAAAATTTTAAAAGGTTTATTATTATTATTAAACATATAATAAAATATTATACTGCTTTAAAAAGTTTACTATATAAAATAATTATAAATTTAATTATAAAGTAGTAATAAATATTATATGCGCAAATAAATAACAGGTTTATATTATATATAATTAATGCTATAATGTTATTTTAAGCCGCTTTTTTTTTCTTAAAGTTAATATTTATATAAGATGCTTAAAAAGTATTATATATACGCAGGCTGGATTAATATTTACTAAAGACTTTTAAATATTATTATATATAACTTTAGACTAAATTTTTTATCGGATAAATTTTAAAACTATATAAAAATAACAAGCATATAATACTAGAAAATGCTTATAAAAGCAAGCATATTAAATAGTTAAAAAAATAAAATAAGCATATAAACTATTAAAACATATATATAATATTTTTTGAAAAAAAATTAACTAATATATATATAAATAATAAATTAATTTTATAAATAGCAATATAAACGCTAAATAATATAGCTAGGCCGACTAGCTTTATATTAACTTTTCTTGTTTAAAAAGCATACTTTTATATTAATAAAGACTTTTTTCTTTTTTTAGCTTTTATGCAAAAAGAAGCTGCTGTTTAAAAAGTAATAAAAATACCGCGTAAGAATTATATAAAAATTAAAAAAAAAATCTACCGTGCGATTAAAAAAAACAAAACAAATAGTTTATTAATATATAATATATTTATATTTTTATTTTATAGCAAAGTTTTTATATAAAAAAAAAAAAAAAAAAAAATAAAAAAGACCGTATAAAATTAAGGTAATTAAAAAATCAAATATAATTGTCGTATCGATTAATAAACCGATCTGCTTTTAATATACGCTAATTAAGCTATATTATTGCATAATAAATGCTTAGAAAAAAGACTTAAAAAATAATAATATATAATTAGTACAGCTAACAATAGCGCAAAAAAAACGCAGCCGGCTAAAAAAAGAACCTGCTACCTACTTATTATATAAAAGTAAAGCAGCTTTAATTTTTTTAACCTTAAAAGAACAATAAACCTTTAAGCTAGCAATTAAGCTTTACGTAAATAAAATTATTATAACCTTTAAAAAAGTATTTAAAAAATTAAGTATAACTAAAATTAACAAGCTTATTGTATAAAATGTTTTTAAATTTATTATATATAATTTAAACATATATAAAAAAAAGCATATTTTTAAATCTTGCTTTATATAAAAGGTAAAAGAAAAAAATATTAAGTTATATAAAAAGTTAAAACTAGTTATATAAAGATATAATAATACTAAGAAAAGCATAGTTTTTATTTAATTATTAATAATTTAATAAATAAGTTAACAATTAATTTTAGCTTTTAGATTTATTTTTATATAAGACTTTAAAGTATTATGCAAGCTTGGAAATATTATTTAAGCTTATATTTAATTAAAAGACAAGCTATTGCGCAATAGTTATATCTATTTACTTTTAGCGCTAAAAAATAAATACCTCCTAAGGACTATTTTATATATTATATAACCTTTTTATAGCTTGGCTAAGTTTAAGCTATATTAGTTTAAGACTTATTATTAGCACTATAAAAAAAAGCTTAAAATATAAATATTTATATATAACTTATGTTTGCTGCTTATGTACGATAGCTTAAATATTTTAAAGATTATTAAAATATAAATAAATAATATTTTAAGCTTTATAATGCTAAAGTTTTCTTTGCGCGAAAAAAAAAAAAAGCTTAAACAAGCAAGATCTTGCGCAAAGCTTAAAAAAAATTAAGTTTTACAGCAAAAAGCTTTTTTTATATAAAAGCATTATTATAATAACTTAAAAAAAAGCCAAGCTAAAAATCTAGCTAAAATTAACCTTTATATAAAAAAATCTATTTAAGCTTATATTTTTTAACGGGCTTAAAAAGTATATATTAGCAGTATATGCTAACTAAAGGCTATATATAACCTTGCTATTATAGCTAGCTTAAGTAGCTAATTTATAGTCGCATAATATTAAAATATTAAATAAATAGATTAAATAGTAAATAAACAACCTAAATTAAGAATTTATATTTATCTCTTTTAATTTTAACTATATAAAACTATTTATTTTTATAAATAGCTTATTTATTAATAATTTAAATATAATATCCTAACTTAAATTTATTATTATATTAGCAGTCAAGACTTATATAAAAGATATAATAAACTTAGATTTTAAAATTAAAGGTAATATTATATATAAAAACTTAAGCAAAAATAAACGCGTTATATAAAGTATTTTAATTAACTAGCAAGTTATATAATATAATAAACAGTTTTAATAATGCTATTATTTTTTATATAACTTTTAAAAAAATTATAAAAGTATTTAACCTGCTTTTAATTTTAGTTATCTTATGTTTAGACTTAAAATTATTATATAACTATTTAGTTAAGCTAAAAACAATACAAAAAAAAAAACTAATAATTAATATTATATCTCTTCGGAAATTATATAAAAAAAAAAAAATCTCTAAAATATAATAGATTTATAATAAAAATAACCTAGTAAATATATTTACTAAGCGTCTATTAAACTAAGCGCTAAAAACTTTAGTTTTTATAAATAAGCAGCTTATATAAGTTAAAGCATTTATTAAAAAGCTATAAAAAATATGCTTATATAATAAAAAGCAGCTAGCAACTAAATTATAGCAAAAAAGGCAAGCATTATATATAAGCGTTAAAAAAAATATTATATATAAGTATTAAATAAAATATTATATATAAGCATTAAAAAAAAAAAAAAAAGCATAAAAAAATAACAAAATTTTTATTTATACTTTAAAAAGCCTAAAATATTATATAAGCAAAACTATTATTTCTTTAACTGCAAATTAAATAACGCACGCTATATAAGCACTAAATATATATAGCACAAGCGCTATTTTAAAAGCTAAAAACGCAATAATAAACCTTAAAAAGTGCACTATTATAATTATAATAGCTGCCGCGCGAACTATTAGCATATCTACTAAGCATTATAGCTTTATAGCTTTAAACTAAAATAGCTTAAAAATATTTTTTATAATAAATGAGTTTTACTTAAACGTTAGCTAAATTATCGCTGCGTAATACTTTAAAAATAATATTAATAAAAAAAGCAGCAGCAAAAATACCTTTTTTTTGCTATTATATAACAAAACATATTAGCAGAAAAATATACTAAAAACTATTTATATAAAAAGCAGAGCAAGAAAAATATATATGTTTATATATAAAGCCTATATAAATATTTAGCAAGCTAGAGTTCTTATAAAAAGGTAATACTCCTCGACAGCGCTATCGTTGAGTATATAGACAAAGTTGCTAAACTAGGCAATTCCACCGAGCGGCAGAAGCGTAAAACGTAAGCGCAGGCAACCGGCAGTAAAAGCAGCAGCGGCAGCAGCAAATATATCGTTATTATTACTACTACTAATAACTCTGCTTATTTTATTATTAATATAATACTTAAAATAACAAAAAGCTTTATATATAATAATAGTAATAATAATAATAATATTAATACTGCTGCTGCTGCTGCTGCTACTAATACTAATGCTAGTGCTAATGCTAATACTAATGCTAGTGCTGCTACTATTGCTACTACTGCTGCGCACAACTATTTTTATTAATATAGCTTTAAAAATAATAGCAGAGAGGTATATATATAATATATATATATATATATATATGTGCGTGTGTATATATATGCGTATAAAAAAAAAAAAAAAGAAAAAAAAAAAATAGGCATAAAAGTGGTTTATTTATAAACTATAAAAGCAAACCTATAAAAGTGCTAAAAAAAGTCATATATAAAAAGAAAGTTATATATAGCAGGCACTTATAAAGTGCTTTAAAAAGTCGCATATAAAAAGCATTTATAAATTACTTAAAAAAGTTATATATAAAAAGCACTTATAAACCAGCCTTTTTCTTTGCACGCGCAAAACATCCTATAATATAATATGCGTATAATAAAAACAGCAATTTAACATGCTATTAAAGCAATTTTATTAGCTATAAATTAGCTATATGCTATAACTGTTATTTTTCTTGCGTTTATAGTTTTTTATACTTTTTAATAATTATATAATAACATATTACAGTTAAAAAAAAAAAAAGCTAGTATTAAAATACTAGTGTTAACTATATATAAAGCTACTACTTTTAATTACGTATAAAGCTATTTATACAAGAGTTAAGCTAACCCACTAGCTTAACTAATTAAGCAATATACGTACGCAAAATTCTTTTACTAAAAAAAAATTCTTTATATAAAAGTTTTACCTTTTTATTACTTAGCTAAATAAATTAATAAATATAGTCATTTATTTTACCTATTTATTTATATATAATATTATATCTTTTAGCCACCTAATACTAATCATTATTTTATATAATATAAAAAATACTAGATAATATTTTTATAATATATAAAAATAATACCTTAGTTAAGATTATATAAACACTTGTTTATAAAAAAATATATATATAAAAAAAAAATGCTTTATTTATTTGCTAAAAAAAAAAATTACTAGTTAAATAACTATATTTTTTAAAAAAGGTCTTATATAAAAAGCTAATACTTTAATTTAACACATATAAAATAATATTTAGCTAAATAATCCTTACGCTATTTTTATTTTTATTAAAAAATATAAACCGCTTAAAAAGCATATTTTAATAATATAAGAGATATTATCGTATAAAAAAAACAAGGTCTTTATCTTGTTTTTGTTTTTATTATATATAAATAAAAACACTTTTTTTTTTTAAATATTAGCCTGTATAAAGCAGCTAGTTACTTTATTAAAACTAAGCTATAGCGCTTGCACTAGCGCTTTAAACCTTTTTTATACAAAAAAACTATTTATTTATACAAAATACACTTTTATACGCAAAATATAAAGCAGGTTAAACAATTAATATTAAAAAAAATATAAAAGTGTTATTATTATTACTAAATATATAATAAAACACTATATTATTTTAAAAAGTTTACTATATAAAATAATTGCAAATTTATTTATAAAGTAATAATAAATGTTATATATATAAATAAGCAATAGGTTTATATTATATTATATATAATTAATCGATGCTATAACGTTATTTTAAGCCGCTTTTTTTTTTTTAAGTTAATATTTACATAAAATGCTTAAAAAGCACTATATATATATTAAATAAATAAATATCTACTAAAGACCAACCTTTAAACACGGTCGGTTAAATATAACCTTAAAATAAATTTTGCATCGGATAAAATAAATTTTAAAACTACGCAAAAGCAATAAATATACATATATAATGCTAGGAAATGCCTATTAAAAGCACGCTAGATAATCAAAATAGTAAAACAAGCGCATAAGCCGCTAAAAATATACATGCATACAAATAATATTTTTCAAAAAAAAATCGACCGACATATATATAAATAATAAGTTAATTTAACTAATAGCAGTAATAAAAGCGCCAAACAACACAGCTAAACTAACTAGTCTTATATTAACTTTTTTTATTTTAAAAAAAATATACTTTTATATTAATAAAAACTTCTTTTTTTTTCTAGCTTAGCCTAGCCTAGCTTAGCCTAGCTCTTATGCAAAAAAAAGCTGCTGTTTAAAAAGCAATAAAAATACTGCGCAAAAACTATATAAAAATCAAAAAAAAAATCTGCTATATAATTAAAAAAAACAAAACAGTCGGTTTATTATTATACGATCAATATATATTTACTTTTTTATTTCGCAGCAAAATTTTTATATAAAAAAGAAAAAAAACAAAGCGTATAAAAAGAAAAAAACTATATAAACAAAATTAAAGCAGTTAAAAAATTAGACAGTAATTATAGCGTCGCTTTAATTAATAAGCAAGCCGATCTACTTTTAAATACACGCAACTTTAGCTATACTATCGCATAATAAGTGCCTAAAAAAAAAAGCCAAAAGAAAATAACTAATATATAACTAATAAAGCCAGCAGTAGCACAAAAAAAACGCGGCCGGCTAAAACAAAAAAAAGCCTGCTACTTACTTATCTATTATATAAAAATAAACCAGCTTAAATCTTTTCGACCTTAAAAAAAAAAACAACAAGCCTTTAAGCAGATAAGCAAACAAGCTAGCTAGCTAGCTAATAACCAAGCTTTATATAAATAAACTAATCAACTATAGCCTTTAAAAAAGCATGCAAAAAATTAAATATAATAAAAGTTAATAAAAGTTAACAAAAGTTAACAAACTTATTATATAAAATGTTTTAAAAGATTATTATATATAACTTAAACATATATAAAAAAGCAGCAAGTTTTTTATATTAGCTAGCTTTTAAACTAGATTTATTTTTTTTTTACTTTATATAAGATTTTAAAGCTATTATATAAGCGTTTAAAAATATTAGCTAAGCTTATATTTAATTAAAAAATAAGCTGTCGCGCAATAGCTATACTTATTTATTTCTTAAGCTTAAAAACAAATAAATATTTTTTAAAAGCTATTTTATAAATCGTGCAACCTTTTTTAATAGCTTGGCCAAGCCTAAGCTATATAAGTTTAAGACTTACTTTTAATACTATAAAAAAAAAGTTAAAATATAAATATATATATATAGCTTATGCCTGCTGCTTATATATAATAGCTTGGACGCTTTAAAAATTATTAAAATATAAACAAATAATATTTTAAGTTTTATAACGCTAAAGTTTTTTTTGCGCAAAAAAAAAAAAAAGCTTAAACAAGCAAAATCTTACATAAAGCTTAAAAAAAAAGCGCCGGTTTTTTAATTTAATTATCTAATTAAATACTATAATAAAAAGCTTTTTTTATATAAAAGCAATATTATAATAACTTAAAAAAAAGCCAAGCTATAAATTAAATAAAATTTAGCTAAAATAAAGTTGGCTTTTATATAAAAAAAGCTGCTTATTTAAGCGTATACTTTTTTATAAGCCTAAAAAAAAAAAGCATTTATTAGCAGTATATATAAACTAAAGGCTGCGTGCGACCTTATTATTACAGCTTAAATAGCTACTTTATAGTCGTATAATATTAAAGCATAAATTAACTAAATAAATAAACAGATTAAATAGCAGATAAACAACTTATATTAAAAACTTATATTTATTTTTTTTAACTTAAACTATATAAAACTATTCATTTTTATAAACAGCTTATTAGCTAATAATTTAAGCATAATATTCTAGCTTAAATTTATTATTATATAAGCAGTTAAAGCTTATATAAAAAATATAATAAACTTAGACTTAAAAATTAAAGGCTAAAAATAATATTGCGCATAAAAACTTAAGCAAAAATAAACATGCTATATAAAATATTTTAGCTAGCAAATTAAATAAAACAATATAATATAATATAATATAATAAGCGGTTTTAATAATGCTATTGCTTTTTATATAACCTTTAAAAAGCTTATAAAAAAAAATACTTATTTTACCTTTAATTTTAGTTATTTTAGGCTTAAGCGTAAGCGCTAACTTAAAATTATTATATAATAACTTAGTTAAGCTAGAAATAATATAAAGCAAGGCAAAAAAAAAAACAAATAATTAATAAATTAATATTATATTTTTTTAAGAATTATATAAAAAAAAAAAAAAAAAAAAAACAAGCAGGCAGGCAGGCAGGCAGGCAAGCAAGCAGACAAACAAGTAAAAAAAAAGAAAATTTTTAAAATATATATAATAGACTTATAATAAAAACAACCAAGCCGACATATTTTTAAAGCATACTTTAAATAAAGCGCTAAAAACTTTAATTAGTCTTTATAAACAAGCAGCTTATATAAATTAAAGCACTTATTAAAAAACTATAAAAAATATACTTATATAATAAAAAACAGCCAGCAATTAAGCTGCAGCAAAAAAAGCAAGCATTTATATATAAGCATAAAAGAAGATATTATATACAAGTATTAAATAAAATCTTATATACAAGCATTAAAAAAAAAAAAAAAAAAAAAAAAAAAAAAAAAAAAAAAAAAATAAAAAAATAATAAAATTTATATTTATACCTTAAAAAACTTAAAAAACCGTATAAACAAAACTATTTTTTCTTTAACTATAAATAAAATAACGCATGCTATATAAGCGCTAAATATATGCAATATAAACGCTACCTTAAAAGCTAAAAATATAACAACAAATTTTAAAAAGCATACTATTATAGCTATAATAGCTACTGCGTAAACTATTAATATAGCTACTAAATATAACAGCCTTATAGCTCTAGATTAAAATAGCTTTAAAATATTTTTTGCGCTAAATAAGTTTAGCTTAAATATTAGCTAAGTTATTACTGCGCAACACTTTAAAAATAATATTAATAAAAAACGCAGCAATAAAAATGCCCTCTTTTTATTATCGTAACAGTAAAATATATTAGCAGAAAAATATACTTATAACTTATTTTTTATATAAAAAGCAAAGCAAAAAATATATATATTTATATATAAAAACTATATAAACGCTTAGCAAGCTAGGGTTTTTATAAAAAAGCAATACTCCTCGACAGCATTATTATTAAGCATATAAACAAAGTTGCTAAACCAGACAATCCCACTAAGCGGCAGCAGCATAAGGCGCAAATATAAGCAAGCGGCAGCAAAAAAAGCAGCAAAAGCAGCAGCAAACATGCTGCTATTACTACTACTACTACTACTAAAGACTTTATTTATTTTACTATTAATACAACACTTAAAATAACAAAAAGCCTTGCATATAATAATAATAATAATAATAGTAGTAGTAGTAGTAATAGTAGTGCTACTACTAGTGCTACTACTACTAATACTACTACTACTATTACTGCTATTACTACTGCTGCTGCTGCTGCTACTACTGCTGCTACAGCGCACAACTATTTTTTTTAATTAATATAACCTTAAAAATACTAGTAAAAAGGCCTATATATAATATATATATATATATGTATATATATATATATATATGCATGCGTATGCATATATATGCGCGT
>MU380447.1:21207-35238 GCA_022495085.1 Xylaria sp. FL1042
AATCGCCCCCCCATGTTAAAAACATTCCTTCCCCGCTTCCCAATAAAAATAAATAAAAAAACACCACCAAAAAAAAAAAAACACCCCCCCTTTTTTTTTTTTTTTTTTTTTTTTTTTTTTTTTTTTTTTTTCCCTTAAAGCCTCTACTATTTAAAAGCACTAAACGTTATATATACTATTTAAAAAACAAAAACAATTTAAAAACAATTATATGCTTTTAACCTTTTGCTAGGCCTGCCTACTTATTATTTTCACTTAACATCTTACAAGCTTTGCCTAAGCCAAAGCTAAAAAGCAAATATAATATTAACCTAGTTTTAAGCTTATTTCTTTCTTGCGCGCGCTAGTATAACTACTTGCGATATTACCTTCTATATAAATATATTAGCGCGTTTAAAAATTAAACACATCTTTTATATAAATAAACTACTTAATTAAATAAGCCACTTCTTAAAACTTTTATACATATATTTAACTATAATCTAATAACTATTTATACAATTATTATTTATTATTTAAAATTTAGTTTATTAGACATCTTTATATTATTTTTATAAGTTTAAACATTATAACCAAGTTTACTATAGATTTTATAACATCTTGCGCAGGTCTTTTTCCTTTTTATATAATAACTATTTTAATAGTTTTCCTTTTTTTTTTATATATAAAAATCTCTTGCAGCTTATAAATCTCTTGCCTTTTTTATAATAAAAAAGCCTTTATTTTATAGTCAAGTTTTTTTTATACAACAACAGCAGCTAAGCTAATAATTTACTTTTTAAAAAGTTGCGACCTTTTTTTTTAATAACGCAAAACAATATATAACATTAGTTATATTTTATATTATCTAGCCTAGCCTTTAAATAATAAATATAAAAAAGCTATTTTAATATTATATAATCTTTTCTTTAATATATTAAAATAATAAATTTGCTTTTATAAGATTATTTAATATAATATAATAATTAAGCAGTTAAAAAAATAATAGTTTAACTTAAAAAATAATTAAACAATAATCTAATTAGTTAATAACATAATTTAAGTTATATAGCAGTAATCCTGCTCCTTTAAACCCTTTTTATGCGTTATTTAAAGTTATTACTTTATTAAACACATAAAAAAACGCAGTTAAAAAATCCTCTTTTTTAATATATATAATATGCGCTTATATTAAATGTTTAATTTACTTATTATACAACCGTTTTAAAAAACTAAAACATTTAATATTAAGAGGCTAAAAATAATAAAAAAAATAAAAAAGCATGCAAAAAATAATAATATTGTTTTTTTTATAGTATAACTTAAATTTATATAAATAATAGCTTTTATAGCCATTAAAAATAAAAAAGCAGTAGCAACCTTTTATATAAGCTTTTATATATTGATTAAAATGTTTAATTTAATCTAAGCCTTGCTTATTAATTATTTAACTATTCTTAATTATACCCACTCTTTAATTGCCTAATAATTTAATATTTTTATACCAAGATAATAAATAGTTCTACTTTACCAAAATAATATAAAGTAAAATAATATAGCTATATAATAAAATAGCTTAAATAATTATAAACTAGTTTTAATTGCCCGGTTAAGCAGCTTATAGCTTTTATACACGTTTAAACATAGTTATTACAAAGTTAAATATAATTTTACCTATTATAAACCTAGTTTTATTAAAATTATATATATTTTCGTTTTAAATTCTATTATTAATTATTATCTTTTATATAAAACTAAACCAAGCGTAATATTTAATTAAATTTTTGTTTAATATTTACTAATAATTAATTTATTAGTTAAACTATATTATAAGCTCTAATTATCTCTATATAAAGTTCAACGTCTAGTTCTTTTTTATAAGGCGTTCTTTGTAAAGTTTTAGCAGTCGGTTAGCTATATCTTAAATATTATTATATTAAAGCAAAAACAATCGCGCGACTAAGTTTAAAATAAATCGTATAATAAAATTCTTTTTATTTTCAGTTAATTTAAACTTTAAAAATAATATTTTATTTTTTACTTTATAACTATATATTTTTTAAATAAAAGTTATATAAAAAACATTATAAATCTTTATAGCGCTTTATATAAATAAACATAGATTATTTTTACAAGCTTAAAAAGCAAGCTATATATTAGCTTTTTTATATAGCTTAGCTATTATTATTAGAAAAAAAACAAAAGATTTTTAAATATACATATAAAGGTTTTAAAAAATGGCCTATTTAATTAAATAATTAATAGTCCCGCTTATATAAAAAACATATTAGTTTTAAATACTTTATAATTAATTAGCTAGCTAGCACTTTATAAACTATTTTATTAATCTTAAGCTATTTTTATAAACATATAATATTAAAGCCTTAGCTATATATAACTTAGCAAAAAAGGCGCTGTATATATTTTATCGCAAATATTTAATAGCAGCTAACTTATACTAGCTTAACTCTAACGCTGCTCTTTAGTTTAAAGCAGCAGCTAATTAAAATACGCAGCGCTATATTATTATTTCTGCTAAGCCTTCGCCGCAGCTAATTAAGCGCTGCTATATAAAATAAAATACTTAGACTTAGCTATAGCTGCCCTTTTTTCTGCTGCTGCTTAGTCCTTAAAATGTATGCGCTTCTTGCGCTTAGCTATATATAAAAGCGCACCCTGCGCTTTTTCTTTTTTTTTTTTTTTTTTTTTTTTTCTTTTTAATTTCTTTTGTCTGCTTCTTTTATTACTAAAGCCGCTTTTACTTTCTTTTCGCTTTTCTTTTTTCTTTTTTTTTATTTTTTTTTTTTTTTTTTTTAATTAGCTTATAATAAACTAGTATAAAGCTAGTATAAAGCTAGTGCAAAGCTAGTCTAAAGCTAATATAAACTAGTCTACTTTACTACTTTAGCTTTAGTTTTTTTTTTTTTTTTTATTATATACAACTTTGCTTTTTTTTTTTTTTTTAAAGTTATTACTTTTTGCTAAAGTTTAATTTATTTTTTTTTTAAATTAGATTTAAATATTTAGCACTCTTTTAAAGCTTTACCTGCCTGCTGTTTTTTAAATTTTTTAATATAGCGCTTTTATTAAATATTAAACATAGCTGGCGTAAGTAAAAAAAAGCCTAGACTTAGCGCGCCGCTAAACTTTAAAAAAAAGCTTTTTAACCAGGCAGCTAAATCTGCGTTTTTTTTATTCTAGCGCGTCTAATTATGCTAGCCTATTTAGCAGCAGCAGCAGCAGCAGCAGCAGAAAAAAAAAACAAAATTAAAGTTAAAAACACTGCTTTACCTATTATATTAACCTTGCCAACTCTGCTAACTAATACCTTTTTTTTTTACTGCTACTATACCCGGCAGTAGGCTTGCTTATTTTTTATATTTATAAGCAGCTATCTCGCTTTTTTAGCTAGCTATTTTTCTTTTTTTTGTTTTAACCTATTTAAAGCTTTTCTTGCTGCTGCTACCTTTTTATAAGCTTTAACCTTATTATTTACCTAGCTTTTTACACCTTTTAGTCCCAGCAATAATAACAACAATAATAATAATAACAACAATAATAACAATAGTAATAGCAATAATAGCAACAGCAATAGCAACAGCAATAGCAATAGCAATAGTAATAGCAATAGTAGCAGCTTTTTACCTAATATTAAACCTTTAGCTCTTTTTAAAAGCGCAGCCTTTTTTTTTTCTCTGCTTTTTCTAGGCCTTTTTTTTATTACTAATAGCTTTACCGCTGCTTTAATAGCTTTTTCTTCTTTTTTACTTTTATTACCTGTCTTACCCTTGTTTTTTTTTAACTAAAATATTATTGTTATTAAAACACCTCTTTTTATACCAGCTATTTTTACCCCGACTTTTTTATACTATAGCTAGCTTTACTAATAGTTCTTTACCTTACTATATACTTAGCAAAACTAGGTCTGCCGGCAAATCTTATATATATACTTGCCTTTATATATTTATAATATATTATTTTACGCTTTTTTTTTTTTTTTTTTTTTTTTTCTTTTCTTTTTTCTTTCTTTTTAGTTAATATTTTTAGTTTTTTTAAAATATATTTACCTGCTGTTTTTACTAAATAAGCCACCTTATTTAACTAGCTTAACAATAAAAAAAATAATAAAATATATTATATAAGGTAAAACTGCTAAATATATTAATTTATTTAAAAGCAATAACCTTGCAAATCTTTTTACTTTTTATATAAGGCTTTAAATGTTTTTTATTTCTTTTTGGTATATTTTTTCCGATATTAATAAGGCTAAACTATTATTTTTATTAATAAAAAAAAAATATTACACGACTTATAAATAATTTACAATTACGCGTAAATATAACATTAATAGCTATTTTATTTAGCTTTAATTGCTAGCAGCTTTTTTATTTAAAGACTTTACTTTATTTTACTTGCTTATATTTACTACCTCGATCTCTTAAAACATATACTATATGTTTGCTTTTATAGCGCTTTATTAGACTTAAAATATTTAGCTTAGCATATTTAAGCTAAGCTAAAGCAATATTATCTACTTTTTTTTTTTTAATACTTTGCTAATTTTAAAACATTAAACGTTCTATTTATTATTTAATATGCAAGCCTAGTTTATTAATAATTATATTTTACTAGCCTTTTATTATGCTTGTTTATTTTTAGTTTTAATTTAATATTTAACCTGCTTTGCTTAAGCAAAAGTTAAAATAAAAGCATATAAAGTATTTATAAACCTTTAAATAAGCTAGTTTTGCTAGCTTAGCTAGCATAGCTATTTATATTATTATATTTTATATAAATATATAGCTATGTTTTAAAAACAGCTTAAAAAGTTATATAACTAATATTTTTTAAGCTATTTTATTTACTTTATTTTGCTGCTGTAAAAATATAATATTAAAAATATTACTGTAAACGCTTTAACTAAAAAAGCTTTATATAAATTTTATATTAAGTATTTATTAGCAGCTAATTTATATTAGCTTAACTTTAACGCTACTTAAGTTAATTTTATATTTTGCGACTTTTTTTGCACGCTAAGCTTTATTAACTAAGCTAGCACTATAATATTTTTATTTATATTAATATATAAAACAGCATGCTTTATTTAAACAGCCTATAATTTTAAAAGCATATTTTATAAATTTTATATACGCTATTATTTATAATATTA
Organism: Xylaria sp. FL1042; assembly: GCA_022495085.1. Lineage (NCBI taxonomy): Eukaryota > Fungi > Ascomycota > Sordariomycetes > Xylariales > Xylariaceae > Xylaria > Xylaria sp. FL1042. The sequence goes on from MU380447.1 coordinate 26,357, forward strand.
ATTTTAAAACATTAAGTTGCTTAAGCTAATTTAAAAATATAATAGCAGCAGCAGTAGTTTATAAGCTAAACAAGCCTTTTTATACTAAGTTAAAGCTTATAATATATACAAGCAATACTTATAAATACCTAACAAGTCTTCCGCTTTATTTAATCTGCTGCCTTTTAAAATGCTAGCTTTTAAGCCAGACTTAATTAAATAATACTACTAAAACAAAGCTAATATATTAACACGCAAGCTGCCGCCTTTAAATATAGCTTTGCTATTTTACGCTTTTTAAGCTTATAAAGCCTAGCTTTACAATATATTATTTACGCTTTTATATACGCTTATGCTACACTATTATAGCACCTGCTATAAATATTAAATATTATAGTTATATTTTACTATAGCTATAAATTTTTAAAAGCCTGCTTTTTATTAAGCCGCCTGCTTATTTCTATTTATTAACTCTGCTGCGTATAATTTATTTTTCTTTATTTTAACAAAGCAGCTAAATAAACTTATACTAGCTTTTATAATTTAGCTAATTAAGCCGATTAAAAAGCTAGCTATATTTATTATATTAAATAATAATATATTGCTTAATTAATTTTTAGCCAACTAGCATATTAAATACTTATATATAAACCAAGCTTTACTTACACTTTTATAACTTATTTATACTAGCAATATTCTCGCTTAAATATTTTAGCTATAATATATAATATAGCGCTGCTATATACTAAATAAAGCTAGGCAATAATATTAAAAGCTTAAACTATAAGCTATTATATAAAAGTATAGCATAGCTTAGCTATTAAACATATTGTTTAAATAATATATCTTTTATTTTATTAGCTACGCTTACTAGCTGCTTTATTTTTTTTTTTTTTAGCTGGCTTATAACCTGCAGCTGCTTTAATAAAATATTATATAAAGCTTTTTAAAAATTAACGCGCTTTTAAAAACTATTTTATAAACTAACTTAGCTTATATATATAAATACGCTTAAATACTAGCTTATTATTATAAAGCCTAGCTGTTATAAAGCTAGGTTTTTAAGCTAGCGCTATAATTTATTATTTACGCGTATAATCTTAAATTTTTAAAAGCTTATAAGCTATTTTTTGCTAAGCTTAGCTTATTTAAGCTAATATTATTTACTGCTTTATATAAAAGCAAGCTAAACTATACCTAAAGCTATCTTAAGCTTTTTACTTTGCTTTATTTTTATAATATTTATTTTTAAATATTTATTATCTTTAATAAAGCTAAAATATAAACGCTGCTTGCTAAAAGCTTTTTGCTATTTAAAACTTTTATAATTTTTTTACTTATATTTATATAGCAGTAAAAGCTAAAAAGCTATACTAATAATTATAACTATAATATTAACAAATGCTAAAATTAATTAATATATATATAATTAATATTAAGCGCTTTTAATAAAAACGCTGCTTAAGCTGCTAAAAGCTTTACCTGCTAATACTTTAATATATAAACAGCTTAAGCTGCTCTTTTTTTAAACAAAACGCTTATATATATTTTCTTTAATAATTAGTTTAATTACTACTAAATATACGCTAGATTATATATTTTTATAACATCTAGCTTTAAGCAAATAAAATTTTTTTATATATAAATATTAAAGCGTGCTGCTAGCGCTAGCTTTAAATTTTTTAGCTTTATATACTGCTGCCTAAAGCTTTTCTTTAAATAGATTAGCTTTTCTAGCTTTTTATACGCTAATATTACCGACCTGCTCTACTACGCGCTGCTAGCTATTACGTTAATATATTTAACAAGCTTTTTACTATAGCTTTAAACATATGCTTTATAGGCATATACTTAGGCTTATTTATTTTACCGCCTGCTACCTACGCATAACACCGCTTTTTATCTTAGTTATACCGCTTTACTATAATATTTTTTATATAATAACTACAGCTAAAACCTTCTGCGTATATTTTTTAAATAGCCGCTTACAGCGCTAATAAAACAGCTTGCGCTATTTTATATACTAAAAATATTACACTTTAGTATATATTTATATAGCGCTAATATTTTACTGCTACTTATTAATCTACTTGCTTAGCTTAGCATAAGCAGCATAATAGCTAACTAATTAGTTTTAGCAGCTAACTTGCCGGCCTAAATTAATAAAATATTTAATATGCTTTTTTAAGCTTATTTTTAAACATAAAAAGGCTTAAATATACGCTTAACCTTTTAAAGCAATATAATAAAAAAATATTTGCATAGCTTTAAAAATATCTCTAAAAGCAAGCTAATAAAAAATAGCTTTTCTATAAAAAAAAAAACCAGTAAAAACAGCAAAAAAAATATAGCATAAAATATATTATATAGCTTAACGCTCTAGCTAATAAAGCTTTACCTTTATTTTTATCGGCCTTTTTTTTTTTTTTTTTTTTTTATTTTTTTTTTTTTTTTTTTTTTTTTTTTTTTCTTTTTTTTTTTTTTTTACTTTAAAGCAGCAACTTTATAGCCCAAGCTATAACAACAAAAATATATACTTTTATATAATAAAATAGCTCTGCTGCTATATTATATTTATTTTTAAAATAAAAGCATAAATAGTCTTAAAAAAACTAAACTATTATATATAAAATAATAATAAAGCAGCAAAAATATATTTTTTAAAAAAAAAAAAACAACTTTATTATATTTATAAAACGTTATTAATTTATTATACTTAATATATAAACAAACTAAAATAAGCTAAAAAAATAATACTTTTTTTTTTAATATATAATAAAATATCTAGTTTTATTTATAATACTTTTTATTTATTAATTTTTAAGCAACAACTTATATTTTATATAATATTAAAAATTAAAATATATATTTAAATCTTCGATTAAACTTTTATTTGTTTATAATATTTTAAATAAAACTAATTTAGCAGCAGTAAAATATTAAATATTTTTAAAAATCTAGCAGCAAAAAAAAAAAAAAAACTATTTTAAAAAATTATATAACTTATTTTATAATAAAACATAATATAAAAATTATAAAAAACTAGTTTTATATTTTATTTTTAACTATTTTAACTAGTTATATAAAAAATTATTATATATATATTATATTAGCCTTGTTTATATATAAAAAAAAAACATATAATATTATAAATTTATATTTTAACCTAATTATAAACTATAACTAATATTAAATTAACTAGATAAATCTTACTTTTATATAAATATATAAGCAAAAAAAAAATATTATTTTATATAAAACTTTAAAAATTATAATCGATAAACTATCGAAAGCATAAAAAGCATTAAAAATAAAATATTTAAAAAAAATATATTTTAATATAATTATTGTATAAATATATAAAAATATATTAAAATTTAATTAAAACAGTTTTTTTTTATTTTTTTAAAACTTATATATAAAAGCTTTTATTTTAACCTCTGCTTATATTTTTAAGTTAAAAGCAGTTTATTAAATAAATATTTTATTTAAAAAGCAAAAAATATATATTATTTATATAAGCCGGCGCTATAATTAAACTAATTATTATTTTATATAATATAAAAGCACTAAATAATATTTTTATAATATATAAAAATAATATTTTAGTTAAGATTATATAAATATCTACTTATAAAAAGATATATATATAAAAAAAAAACGCTTTATTTACTAAAAAAAAAATTATTAGTTAATTAAGCTATTATACTTTTTTTAAAAAAAGTCTTGTGCAAAAAGTTAATATTTTAATTTAACAACACGCATAAAATAATATTTAGCGATAAACCCACGCTAGCAAAATTTTTTATTTATTTTAGCAAATATAAAAACTATTTAAATTTACATAAAAAAAAAAAAAAAAAAAACAATTCTAATATATATAATAAAAATATAATATAATATCTTATAAATAATATATTTATATATTATATAACCTAAAAAAACATTTAAGCAACTATAATAAATAAACTTTTTAATTAATTTATATTTAATAATTAATATTATATAAAATACTAAAACATTATTTAAAATATAAGCGCTTTAAAATTAAAATTTTTAACTATAAAAAAGCTGCAAGCAAAAGTAAGCGTATATATAAAACAACTTTTATATAAAAATTATATAGGCTTTTAAAAATAACAAAAATATACTTAAGCAAAAATTACACAACAAAATTTATTTAAAACAATAAAAATTAATAACTTAATTAGTTATATAATATTTTATATACTAAATAATCTTTATATTATTTTTATTCTTATTAAATAATAAAAATATAAACTGCTTAAAAAGCATACTTTGCTAACATAAAAAATATTATTATGCAAAAAAAACAAAGCCACTATTTAATTCTTATCTTTATTATACGCAAATAAAAACACTCTTTTTTTTTAAATATTAGCTTATATAAAGCAGCTAATTATTTTACTAAAACTAAGCTATAGCGCTTATACCGACGCTTTTAAATATTTTTATATAAAAAAACTATATAAAATACTTTCTTGCATAAAGCAAAAGGTTAAACAACTAATTTTAAAAAAAATTTAAAAAGTTTATTATTATTATTAAACATATAATAAAATATAATAAAGCACTACGCTACATTAAAAAGTTTACTATATAAAACAATTATAAATTTATTTATAATATAATAATAAATATTATATGTACAAATAAGCAACAAGTTTACTAAAAACTTTTAAATATTATTATATATAACTTTAAACCAAATTTTTTATTAAATAAATTTTAAAACTACGCGAAAATAACAAGCATATAATACTAAAAAATATTTATAAAAACATACTAGCTAAGCAGTCTAAAAAATAAAACAAGCGCATAAACTATTAAAATATACATATAATATTTTTTAAAAAGAAATTAATATATATATAAATAATAAATTAATTTTACCAATAGCAGTAAAAAGCGCTAAATAATATAGCTAAGCTAACTAGCCTTATACCAACCTTTTTTATTTAAAAAATATACCCTTATATTAATAAAAACTCTCCTTTTTCTCTAGCTCTTATATAAAAAAAAGCTGCCGTTTAAAAAATAATAAAAATACCGCGCAAAAACTATACAAAAGTCAAAAAAAATTAGCCGTGCAATTAAAAAAAATAAAACAGTCTATTATTATATAATATACTTATACTTTTACTTTGCAGCAAAGTTTTTATATAAAAAAAAAAAAAAAAACAAATAAAAAAAACTATATAAAATTAAAGCAATTAAAAAATTAAATATAATTATTATATCGATTAACAAACCAATTTACTTTTAATATATATTAGTTAAGCTATACTATCGCACAATAAATGCTTAAAAAAAAGACTTTAAAAATAATAACATATAACTAATATAGCCGACAATAGCGCGAAAAAAACGCGGCCAGCTAAAAAAAAAACCTATTACTTACTTATTATATAAAAGTAAAACAGCTTTAATTCTTTTAACCCTAAAAAAACAACAAGCTTTTAAGCTAGCAACTAAACTTTGCATAAATAAAATCATTACAACTTTTAAAAAAGCATTTAAAAAATTAAGTATAACAAAGATTAACAAGCTTATCGCACAAGATGTTTTTAAATTTATTACGTACGACTTAAATATATATAAAAAAAAGCATATCTTTAAATCTCGCCTTATATAAAAAAATAAAAAAAAAAAATACCAAGCCATATAAAAAATTAAAACTAGTTATATAAAAATATAATAATATTAAAAAAAGCATAGTTTTTACTTAATTATTAACAATTTAATAAATAAAGTTAACAACTAATCTTAGCTTTTAAACTTATTTTTATATAAGATTTTAAAATATTATATAAGCTTAAAAATATTACCTAAGCTTATATTTAATTAAAAAACAAGCTATCGCGTAATAATTATGCTTATTTACTCTTAGCGCTAAAAAATAAATACCCTCTTCTTTTAAAAGCTATTTTATAAATTATGCGACCTTTTTTAATAGCCTAGCTAAGTCTAAGCTATACTAGTTTAAAACCTACCTTTAACACTATAAAAAAAAGATTAAAATATAAATATTTATATATAGCCTATATTTACTGCTTGCATATAATAGCCTAGACGCTTTAAAGATTACTATAATATAAACAAATAATATTTTAAGCTTTATAACGCTAAAATTCTTTTTGCGCAAAAAAAAAAAAAAGCTTAAACAAGCAAAATCTTACGCAAAGCCTAAAAAAAAAACGCTAATCTTTTAATTTAATTACCTAATCGAGTGCCACAGCAAAAAACTTTCTTTATATAAAAATAATATTATAATAACCTAAAAAAAAACTAAGCTATAAATTAAATAAAATCTAGCTAAAATAAAATCAGCTCTTATATAAAAAAAGCTGCCTGCTTAAACATATATTTTTTTATAAGCTTAAAAAAAGCATTTATTAGCAATATATATAAACTAAAAGCTGCGTGCAACCTTGCTATCGCAGCTTAAATAGCTATTTTATAGTCGTATAATATTAAAGCATAAATTAATTAAATAAATAAACAAATTAAATAGCAAATAAATAACCCACGTTAAAAACTTATGTTTATTTTTTTTAACTTAAACTATATAAAGCTATTTATTTTTATAAATAGCTTATTAGCTAATAATTTAAGTATAATATTTTAGCTTAGATTTATTATTATATAAGCAGTTAAAGCTTATATAAAAAATATAACAAATTTAAACTTAAAAATTAAAGGCTAAAAATAATATTATATATAAAAACTTAAGCAAAAATAAACATGCTATATAAAACGTCTTAGCTAGCAAGTTAAACAAAATAATATAATATAATATAATATAATAAGTAGTTTTAATAATGCTATTACTTTTTATATAACCTTTAAAAAGCTTGTAAAAAAAAATATTTACTTTGCCTTTAACTTTAATTATTTTAGGCTTAAGCATAAGTGCTAACTTAAAATTATTATATAATAGCTTAATTAAGCTAAAAACAACGCAAAACAAGGCAAAAAAAAAGACAAATAATTAATAAATTAATATTATATCTTTTTAAAAATTATATAAAAAAAAAAAAAAAAAAAAAGCAGGCAGGCAGGCAGGCAAGCAGGCAAGCAGGCAAATAAACAAAAAAAAAAAAAATTTTTAAAGTATATATAATAAACTTATAATAAAAATAACCAAGCCAATATATTTTTAAAGCATACTTTAAATAAAGCGCTAAAAACTTTAATTAGTTTTTATAAACAAGCAGCTTATATAAGTTAAAGCATTTATTAAAAAACCATAAAAAATATACTTATATAATAAAAAACAGCTAATAACTAAGCTGCAGCAAAAAAAGCAAGCATTTATATATAAGCATAAAAGAAAATATTATATATAAGTACTAAATAAAATCTTATATATAAGCATTAAAAAAAAAAGAAAAAAAAGAAAAAAAAAGTATAAAAAAACAACAAAATTTATATTTATATTTTAAAAAGCTTAAAAAACTATATAAATAAAACTATTTTTTTTTTAATTATAAATAAAATAACGCGCGCTATATAAGTGCTAGATATACGCAGTATAAGCGCCACCTTAAAAGCTAGAGATATAACAATAAACTTTAAAAAGCGCACTATTATAGCTATAATAGCTGCTGCGCAAACTGTTAGCATAGCTGCTAAACATAACAGCTTTATAGCTTTAAATTAAAATAGCCTTAAAATATTTCTTACGCTAGATAAGTTTAGCTTAAACGTTGGCCAGGTTATTACTGCGCAATATTTTAAAAATAATATTAATAAAAAACGCAGCAGCAAAAATACTCTTTTTTTACTATTGTAATAATAAAATATATTAGTAAAAAAATATACTTATAACTTACCTTTTATATAAAAAGCAAGGTAAAAAATATATATATTTATATATAAAAACTATATAAACGCTTAGCAAGCCAAGGTTTTTATAAAAAAGCAATACTCCTTGACAGCGCCATTATTAAACATATAAACAAAGTTATTAAACCAAACAATCCCACCAAGCGGCAGCAGCGCAAAGCGCAAGCGCAAGCAAGCAGCAGCAAAAAAGGCAGCAAAAGCAGCAGCAAACATATTACTATTATTACTACTACTACTACTAAAAACTCTACTTATTTCGCTATTAATATAATATTTAAAATAGCAAAAAGCTTTATATATAATAATAATAATAATAATAATAATAGTAGTAATAATAGTGCTGCTAATACTGCTGCTGCTAATACTGCTGCTATTATTACTACTATTACTGCTGCTGCTGCTGCTGCTGCTGCTGCTGCTGCTATAGCGCACAATTATTTTTTTTAATTAATATAACCTTAAAAACACTAATAAAAAGGCTTATATATAATATATATATATATATATATATGTATGTGTGTGTATATATGTATATGTGCGTGCATATATATATATATACACGTATAAAAAAGAAAAAAAAGAAAAAAAAAGAAAAAAAATATAAAAATAGCCTATTTATATATTATAAAAGCAAAACTATAAACAATTACTTAAAAAAGTCATATATATATAAAAGGTATTTATAGCTTGCCTAAAAATATTATATATAAAAAGCACTTATAGCTTATTTAAAGACATTATATATAAAAAGCACTTATAAACCAGCTTTTTTTTTTTTTTGCATATATAAAACATTTTATAATATAATATATATACAATAAAAACAATAATTTAATATACTATTAAATAATTTTATTAGCTATAAGTTAGCTATATATTATAGCTATTATTTTTATTTTATTTTTTTAGCGTTTATAGTTTTTTATGTTTTTTATATTTTATAATAGCTATATAAAAGCATATTATAGTTTTAAAAAAAAAAAAATTATAAAAAAAAAAAATTGGGTTTGTTTTTTTTTTTAATTTTTTTTTTT
>MU380448.1:0-35135 GCA_022495085.1 Xylaria sp. FL1042
CTATATTAATAATAATAATATAAAAAAAATAAAATATTTTATATAAATATAAAATAAAATATTAAAATATAATATAATAAAAAGGTTAAAAATAAATAAAGAAACTTTAACGCATAGATTACGCAGATATAAAATTAAATAAAGCAGTAAATAAATATAAAAATAAAAAATAACAAGGGAATAAGATTAAAAGGCATATAAGTAAAAGCTATTAAATTAAATAATAAAAAAGTATAAGATATTTCTCTTAAAAAAAGCTAAACAAGCTAACTAAATTAGCAATAACTACTATTAATAAACCGTAAAAAAAAAAACATAATATATAATTTTAAAATAGCTTAATATTTCTTTGTTGGCAAAAAAAGTTATAAATTATTATTAGGCTAAAAAATAATATTTATATAGTTTACTAAGCGACTTATAGCTAATAGTAGACTTATTACTAAAAATAGTTATTTATAAAAGATATAGCCAACAGATATAATAGTTGTCGGTAAATAATAATAAAGTTCACAGGTTAGTATAAATTTAAAATATAAAGCATTTGCTAAGAAAAAAGGTTTAAAAAAAAAATAAAACTATTAGTAAACTTTTCGATAAAAACGTAATAATAATTATAAAAGGTATTAATATTAATTAAAAATAAATTATAAGGCATTAAATAAAACGCTAATTAAAAAAAAGATAAAAAATAATATATATAAAAAAATATTTAAAAGAATAAACTAAAGAAGACTAAATTATTACTTGTTTTTATTTATTTACTATTGTTAATATTATAGCTTAGCTAAACTTATTTAGTTATAATAATAACTATTTTTAAATATTTAATCTTTTATATTATTAGCATTTTATTTAATTAATAATATATTATATTAAAGTAAAAATAGTTTAGTAAAAATAACTAAAACTTGTAAAATAGCTAGAAAAAATATAACTGTTTAAATTTAGTAATATTTAAAAGGTTTTATTAATTATAAATACTTATAAATAGTTTAGTCTGCTAACTTTTTAAAAACTATATATATAATTGCGTATTTTTTTAAGCTTGCTTTAGCTTAGCACTTAATTTATTTATTAATATTAAAAATACTTTCTTGCTTACTTATATAATAATAATAATACTAAGCTGTTTTTTTTTACCGGATTATTTATATTTAATGCTACGCTTTATTTATGTCTTAAATAATAAAAATATTATAGCACTACGCAATAAACAAAGTTAAAAAGAGCTAAAACAGCCGAATAATATATTTTTAGCTACTTATAGCTTATTATTTAATAACTTTCGATAAATTTCTATTTATTAAAATCTTGACTAAAAGTAGTCTTAAGTGCTCTCTTTATATAAACTCTTTTACAAGTCTTAAAAAAAACATGTTTTAAATTAGCAAAATATTTAAATATAAATAAACTAGTTTTTAATAATAATTTTTAGTTTATATATATATATTCTTTTTATATTATATATTTATGCAAGCTATTATTAAATTAAACAGCAAAAATCGATTAATAAAACCTGTTAAAGCTCTTTTAATAAGTAAAAATTAATAGCAATTAAATGACTTTAGTATATAATAACTAGAAAATAAACATTAATATAGCTATTAAGCAAACATCTTAATAAAAGTAAGCAGCGCTAATATTTTATAAAAAATAAAAAAAAAACCGCTTGCTTTAGCGCGTGTATAACAATCTAAAATAGCTTGCAGCGCTTAAAGTATTTAATAAACTAAAAGCTTAGGCATAAAACAAACATAAAAAAAAGCCTTCTTAAAAAATAATATTAAATATAAAGCTTTAACCTTTATAAATGCTAGGCTTAGTTGTAATATAAATATAAAAATAAACTTATTATTATATTATTAAGCAGACAAAGCAATTATTTATAAACTTAAAATAAGCAAAAAAGTGGCTAGAAAAAATATTGTAAATAAAATATTAAAAATATTAGGCAGAAATAAAAAGCTTTTATTTTTTTAAAACAAATGCCTTCTCGACAAGCAATAAATACAATATTATATATAAATATAAATACTAGCTAATATAAAGATATAAAATATTATATAGTATATTTTAAGAAATAATATAGGCAGCTTATAACTATTTAAAAGGTTTAATAATTAAAAAAAAAAGCAGTAGCAGCTAGCAAAAAAGCTATATTATAATTTTATAATAAAATAAATATAAGCTTATAATATATAAAATAAATGTTTTTCTAGGCCATTTTAATATAATATTTATTAATTTAGTTTATACCTTATAATTTAGCTATTTATTAAAATTATAAAAGCTGCTGTTTTATTAATTAATTAGTTGTGATTATATTACTAATATTTAGTAATTTTTTTATATATTTGTTTATATTTTTAAATATAACTTTATATTTAATAAAAATCGCCTTATTTACGCCTGCAAGCATGCGCCTTATATTATAAGTATATATATAAATCGACTAATATATTTATTTAAAAATAAAAGATTTGTTTTTAAAACTTTAGAAAACATAGCAGACTTTAACCAGCTGCTTTTTAAAAGCACTTATACTAAAGCAGATATAATTAAAAAATAATATAAAGTAATAAATTAAATATAATATTTAATATAAAACCTAGGAGGCAGCTTTTTATAAAGAAATAAAGCGCTAGGTTAACAGCTTAATATATATTAACGCTAGCAAAAATCGCAGTATTATTAAAAATAAAATATAAAAATTAATTACTTAAAGCTTTTAATAAAATAAATTAGCTGCTTTGCTTACTATAATAATATTTTTTAAAGCTAAATAATAGCTTTTATAAACTTAAACTTTTGTTATTTATAATCGTAAAGCTTAAGCACTTATATTTTAATATTAAGCTGTTAATATATATTATTATAACCGCTTTAAGAGATTATATCACGCTTACTTATAAAAGCATAGTTTATAAAATATATAAAATTCCTAGCTAGTCTTGCGTATTTAACGCCTAAAAATTATATTATATACTAATTTTTTTCTTTTTAGCCTACTTGCTAAACTAACTAAACAATAAAAACTTAGCTAACAAGTCTTTTTTTTCTAGCATAGATAAAAATTTTAACGTGCGCAAAATAATCGGCAAAAATATTTCTGCTATTAAAAATAATTTAGCCAGCAAACCTGCAGACAACAGGCTTATATAGCGTAGCTAACTAATTTTAAAACAACATATAATAATTAATATTATTTAGTCCGACTATAAAAATAAGTATTAAAAGAAGTAAAGATAAGTACTTGCGTAGTAAAATTTATAATATATTTTAAAATAATTAAAAAAAAAAATTCACTTATAAAAAACAAAAAAAAAAAAAAAATATATATAAATATAAAAGTAAAGTATATCTAGCTCCTTTACTTTAATAATAAATAAACAAGAAATATCGACAATAATCCTTTTTTAATATAAATTTAGCTTTTATTTAACTTTTTTTTAACTATATAAACAGTAAAATTTTAAGCGCTATATTAATAATACATTATTTAAAAATTTAAGTAATATTACGCATATAAGCTTTAAAAAGATTTTTAGTTTTATAAGCAATTATAAAATAGTAATTATAATATTTAAACTAGTTTTAATTATATTAAATATCTTTAACTATATAATATAAAAATGCTTATATTAAATAATAACAATATAAGCAGGTTTTTGCTAATATAACCGCTAGTTATATTATATTAAAATGTAGTTAAAATATATTAAAACTATTTTATTTATAAATTTATAAAAATATTTAACTATTTTTTATACTGCTTTTTATATAAAGCTTTAGCGTTATTAAAGGTGTACTAACTTCGTACATGCTTATTTATAAAGTTTTTAAAAATTTGTTTTTTTTTTTTCGATATTAAATAATCTAAATTTTTAAAGCCAAGGAATATATTTATAATTTTAAATACTATTTTTAAATATAACGTTTTATGTTTAACAGCTTTTATAAACATTTAAAATTAGTAAAAATAATAAGCTTAAAACAAAAAGGTATTCTTTATTTACTTTACGATTAAAACGCTAATATAATTAGTTGTTTTTTATAGCTAATAATAGCCTTTAAAAACTAAGTTAGCGATAACCTAGTTACTACTTTATTTAATATTATTTATAAGAATAATATTATCTCCTATTATATAATCTACGTACTGCTTGTTAAGTTTTTAAAAAAGTTCTGCCTTTATTAGGCCTTTTTTTGCCCTCGTTTTAAAAACAATAAGCTAATTAAGTTTTTAAACATATTTATATCTTTTATATCTAATACTAATATTATTCTTTTAACAATATTTATTATAATATAAAAAGGATATAATATTCTTTAAGCTAGAATTAAATAACCGGTCGATATTTTTTTGATTTATTTAAAAAATGTTAATATATTTTAAGACCTCACCGTTTATTATACTACGATAATATATCGGTAGAAAAACTTTTTTATTTCTTATACCTTTTTATATAAAATCTTTTCTTATATGTATTTTATAGCAAATCGATTTCAAAAGATTATACACTTTATTTCACCTTTAAAAAAACATAAGCTGCAACACCAAAGGTTTTATTTTCTTATCTTTATATAAAAAGATTTCTAAAATATTAACCTTATTATTATATATATATTTAATTTTAAAAAATAATTTAAATTTTAAGAAGTTTATTAAACATAGCTTTTAGATTATCGAAAAATTTATAATTAAACTGCTTAATACTTATAACTGCTTGATTATAATATTAATATATTTTAAAAAATCCACGTCGGGTTCTTCTTTATAGTTTATAGTCGCGTCGACAATATATTTAAGCTAAAAAAAAAACAAATATATATTATGCTAATTTAGCATATATATAAAAGCGGCTGGTTTAGCGTTAAATATGCCTAATATTGCTTTTAATTCCGGCTAAATATATTATAATATTATTTTCTCTACGATAACTGCGTGCACGCTGGCTGCATAAGCTAGGGTAAAAAATGTTATATAATATACTGTATTATTAATTAACTTAAATTTAAAGACCATTGATTTATAAATAATTTTAGCAAAAACTTTTATATCGCTTAAATTTTTTTTAGTTGTTTTCTGCTAACTAAGCATATATTTAAACAATAAACTATATAAAAATAATCCTTGGATAGCTTTAAATATCTTGTTTATAAAATAAAAAAAAAACTTATTGCTTTAATAAGCAATTTTTATTAGTTTAACCAAATGCTTAAAAATAAATAAATACTTGATAATTATAAGTTTTATTTATTAAGTATGTTAGCTTATAAATAATATAAAAGAATTATAAGATAAATTTACTTTAGTTAGCAGAATATTTAGCATGCTTTGTATAAGCTGCCCTGCAGGCGTTTTTATATTATAAAGTTTATATGCTACCGGAATAAATAAATATAACGCTATGTTAAATATAAATATCTGCTTTATTTATGTTCTAGTTATAAAAAAATAAAAGCAAGTAAATATATATATAATATAAAAAATAACTATATATATTTATTAAATTAATGAATTAATTTTATATAGTTTTATTATGCTTTTATAAATTAATTTAGTGCTAGTGAAACATTATATAACGTTAAATTAATATAGGTTAAAAAAATAGTATAAACTATTAAGTTTTAATCAACTAAAAATAAAGACAAGAGACCGGCAAGGCTTAATAAAAGTATAAAATAAATAAATGTCTTAGTTATAACTATTTAATATAAACTAAAAAAATAAATTTTTAAACATTTAGGAGATTTATAATTAGCTATAACTATAATTAAAAAATAGTAATATTAAGTATAATAAAGTTCAAGGTTTTATATAAAGATTAGTAATTAATAAAATATATATAAAAAGAAATAAAAGGAGTATAATAGGTTAAGTAAAATATTAGGTGCAGGTTTAATAGTAGATTATAGTAATAGCTACCTAGGAAACGCTAAATAATATGCGTTTTAAAAGGCTGTAATTAACACTTAAATAAACTCCGCTAAATAAATAAAATGGCAAAATAGCGACCTCGGCAGCAGGGGCCTAAAATAATTAAAAACGGCGTTTAGGGCAAACCTATCTTATAGCCGGTTGTTATTTGCTATATTGCTATTTAAAACTATGCTGTTCGCCGGAAAAAAAAAAATTAAAAAAAAGTAAAATAATAAAACTAAAGCTCTTTGCTTTTTAAATAAAAATAATAAGTTAGTGTAAACAAAATATTATAATATATTAAAAAATTTTATATTTTATAACTAGCTATATAGCTTTTAAATTAAAGTAAAATCTAATATAATATAAAAGCAAAAGGAAGAAGTATAAAAGGGTGCCTTTGTATTATTACTAATAGTAGTAGTGCTTATATAAATGGCGCGTAAATTCCAAGTATATATATATTAATATTGCTTATATTTTAACTTAATTACTACTTTTTATTATTAATTCTACTAATAGCTATAATAATAACACTTGTATACCTATTTATTTAACTATTAAATTATTTATTTATTTATATCTTTACTTATTTAACGCTTAGTACTAAAGGTTTTAGTAATTTTAAGAAAGCTTTATTTTATTCTGCTTTTAATAACTTATCTTATTTAATTATTTTTTATTTAGCAGACTAAATATTGGTTGCTGCTTAATTAATCGCATATATTTTTAAGATTTATTATTAAGCTATTAATTAAAAACAGGTTATAATTAAACGCTAAGCATTAAATATTAATATATTATTAACTTATATATGCAGACAAACTTAAATATAATGCTATATAAAAATATATAAGTCAGGAAACAGCAAGGCTTACTTAATGCTAATATATATAGCTATAAACAACAAGTCTTAAAAAAACTAGTGCTTAAACTATAAATAGTTATAATATAGTAACAAATCTTAATTCACCGATAATATTGCAGCTAAAAAAGAGCTAAAACAAATAGCTTGCTAATTATTAAATAGCTTAAAATACTGCTATAAATAATAATAAAGTTAAATCTAAGCCTATTATTATATAAGAAAAGTGTGGCTAGATTATTACCTTTAATTTAAACAATAAAAATAATATAAATATAATTATTAGCATAAGTGGCTATAGTTATATATATATTTAATATAAAGAATTTTTATAAAAATAAAATAAAAAGCGTTAAATAATAATTATATTAATTAATACCCTGGCTAGTATTTATAAAAAAAATGCTAGTAATAATTATAACCTATACTAGATAATAGTTTTATATTAAAATAATATATACTATATAAATAGTAGCCTTAAAAATAAACAAGATAATATAAATATATATAAAAATCTATAGCGAAGCGGCCGCTAGCAAAAGCCTTAGTTAGCAGTATTTACATGCTTATATAATAAGCGTTTTAAAGGTTTAAAATAAGCCAAGCTTAGCAGTTTATATTTAATAAAAGCTATTTAAACTTATAAGTGCTATTTTAAATTAATAATAATATATTATATAATATAATAGTTCCTAGACTTAATATAAAATAAAATAAATTATATAAGGCTTAAATTAATTTTTTGTTTTATTATTTTATTATTTAATTTAATAAAGTACTCTGCTTTATGCTATTTTAAAAAAAATAAAAAGAAGAAAAAAAAAAAGAGGAGAAGAAATAAATAAAAAAATAAAAGAAAAAGAAAAAAGAAAAAAAAACGTTAAAAAACAAAAAAAAAAAAAAAAATAAAAAAAAAATCTATTAATAAACTTTACAAGCTATATTAATAGCTTTTTATATTTAGACAGCGGTTATATAAAATAGCGTATATAATATTATTAATGTCTTTTTTTAACTTTTATCTGCTTTTTATAGCTTATAATAGCAGCCCGGTTAAATTATTATATAATAGTTTAAAATATATTATTTTTAGTATCAAGTTCTATTATATATAGCTTTTTCTTATTATTATATTTAATAAGCTTGGTTGTTTTAAAACCATTTTTTATGTTTATTAGGTTATTGTCGACATTATTAAGTTTTAATATATCTAAAATAGCAGAGAGCGTTAAAGACGCAAGGTTATTACTTCCGATAATATTAAAAAAAACCGCTAAAATTAATAATATAATTGCCAATAATCTAGTATTAGCAAAGTTTAAAAGCTAAAGTATATAAAATAGATTTTTAGTCTTTATATTAGTGCTAGTTTTTTTATTAAAACAAAATAATATAAATAAAAACGTTAAAGTAAAAGATTTAGTAGCTAATAAAGCTATATTAATAAACCTTAATATAAATAGCGTGCAAAAAATAATTTTAAGATTAAGATCGGTTATATTTATTTTTTTAGGGATAGGCGTTAAAAGGTTATTGCTTAAAAAAAAATCTGCAGATTTAGTTAGTTAAGATTAAGCCTTAATATGTTTATAATACTGCGTTATTAAAAAATCACTTATAAAAGATAAAGCTATTTTGCTAGTATTAATAGATTTAACTATATTAGCAATAATATAAAACAGGGCATTTTTATTATTGTTACTTATAATAAAAGTAAAAATATTTATATTTTATATAATTAATGTTTTAGCAGCTCGATTAGTAGAATTAATAAGCTTTATAGTCTTTGCGTGCTAGTATTAAATAGTATTTCTAAGTATTTTGCTAGTAATATATTATATTAAACCAGGCATATAAATTAAAGCAGATAATTAAACCTATTATTTTTTATTAATTTTAATAGATATAATAATAATTATAAAAGTAGTTATTAAACTTTTAAATTTTAAATTATATTATAAAAAGCAAATAAAAAAAGATAATAAAGCTCTTTATTTTTATTTATTTATAAAACAAATATTTATTAAGTTAATAACGCTAGTTATATTTGCTATAAAAGGCAAATAATTATAAGTATAATTAATATTATGCAAACATATATTAAGTTAGACATGTTTTATTAATTAAGTATTAATATTAACTAGTAGATTAGCTCTATTAGTTTTAAAATAATTTCTTTAAAATATAGGTCTACGCAAGCTATTATAAATATAAAATAATAAGCTAGCTTATTTACTGCTGCTTTTTTCTGCTAAAACATGCCTAATTAAAGCAAAATTATATTATACGCCAAATCCTTATAATATTTAAAAACCGTTTTTAAATAACCTTTAAACTTAAGTTCTATATTATATCTAATATTAAATTAAACATTTATATTATAATATATATTGTTTATTTAAATAACTATAATAATAAATAAAAGAAACAGTAATATATAATTATAAGCTGTGCTAATAAAAGATTAGTTATATTAAGTAAATATTCTAGACTTTATAATAAAATTTTAATATATAAAGCATAAATAATAAAATAATAAATAAAATTTTAACAAAGAAATATAAAAAAAGAAATAATAAATTAATATTAAATAGTTATTAATTTTTAATATTAAAATAATAATATTAAAAATATATATAAATATATATATATTTTTTATTTTAGTATTATAAAAAATAATATAAATATTTTCTTAAGAAGTAATGCTATTATATTATATAGTTTATTAAATGTCGGCTTAAATACTAAAATGTTTAAATAGATTTTATAATCTTTAATATTTTATTTTAAATAAACTAGACGTTATTTAAATCTAGGTTAAATTTAATAATATAATAAAGCTAGCAACTAGCTACTAAAAAATTGCAAAAAATATAATAAAAATTATTAATAAGTTTAGTTTATTAAATCTTTTAAGATTTAAATAGCCTAAAATAATAGCTCTGGCATAAACTATAATAAAATTAATAAGTTCTCGATATATTATTTATAACTTTTAATAATATAATTTAAATATAGCAAGCTATTTATTTAATTTTTAGCTAAAGTCTTATAAGCTAGGCATAAATAAATTTAATTAATATATTAGTTATAAAGTTTAAAATCTTAAACTAAACTAACTAAATAGTTAACTAATTAGCAGCAATATAATAAATTTTATAACAACTTTATAAAAAGCTATAATAAATAATTATTAGTAAGCTATATACGCTTAGTTAGCTAAAATAGCTTAGTTAAATAAAAAAATAAAAAAAGAAATAAAAAAGAATATTTTAGACCTAGCTTTTTAGCTTAAGAAATAAAAAATATATATATATTAGCTTTGCGATTTTTTAATAAATTTAGCAGCGATTTTATAAAATAATTTGGTTTTTTATCGCAAAAAATAAATTATTAAGATATAAAAGCTAAAAAAATATAGCTACAGCTTACCTCTGGAAATATTAGCCTTAGACAGGCGCTAGTTTATAAGGTTTATTTTAATAGTTTAATTTAATAAAAGACTTAAAAAAAATCTTTGCCGATTAATATAATTAAATCCTAGTTAAATCTTTGTTTAATATCCTTGCATTTAATAATTTAAAAGCTGTAGACTTTAGTTTAAATTTTTATTTTAGCAAAAACTATAACTTATTTAACTATAAAAGTTATATTATTTTATATAATATAATTAAGTAGCGCATTTAAAACTAAAAAAAGCGTATATATTATATATGTTTTTTTTAATTGTTAAAAGCAACTAAACTTTTAAACTAACTATACTTAAATAAATATAAATCGACAAAAGATTTTTTTTAATATATGGTTTTATTAAGATTAGCCTTTTTTAGCATAATATTATTAAAACTATATCTAGCAAGTTATTGCTATAATAACAACAACTATAATTAGATTAAACCTAGCATTATTATCTTTAATTTTAGTAAAAAATATTATAATTATTTGTCTAACGTTTTGCTAGTTTTTTATCGCTTTAAACGCGGCCTTAATATTAGACATTTTTAGTCCTTCTTGGCAGCCTTACAACAACTTTACCAACAGCACTGCCGTTATAATATATGCTCGCGTAATAACTTATTATTAAATCTTTATTATTTAACTTAAAATAATAGTTCTTTCTAATAAAATAAAAATATTATAGTTATAAAAACAGATTATTATTTTATTTTTAAGAATTTCTTTTAATTTTTTTTAAATAAAAAAAAACAAAGTATATTAAAATAATTAACAAAAACATAAATATTAGCAAAAGGCTAGCTAGTATACCGGTTGCAACATATAATATAAAGCTATATATTAGCTGTTTATATAATAATATATATTTTTATATAAAATAAGTAATAAATTAAATATTTAAAAAACAACCGATATAATTAGCTGGAATATCTTTGCCTAATGCTTACAAAATGCTTTTTAAACCTTGATTATTATATTATAGCGTTATCTTTTAAAAAAAAGAAAAAAAGAAAAAAAAAAAAAAAAAAAAAAAAAAGAAAAAAAAAAAAAAAAAAAAAAAAAAAAAAAAAAATTAAAAAATATTAAAAATTAAAATTAAAAAAAAAAAAAAAAAAAAAAAAAAAAAAAAAAAAAAAAAAAAAGAGATAAAAAAAGAAAAAAAAACAAATATAATAAATAAGTCTAATATAATAATCTTTAAAGCTTATATAAAACGGCTTTATTTTTGCAAATTAAATAGTGCGATTATATATAATAATTAATTTAACGTACTAAATAATAAATTTAATATAAAATATATATTAAAAAATAAATGCATTTATAAATATAACAGCTATAACATTTTTATAAAAGTGTTTTATTAATAAAAAGCTTTTTTTAATATAGTTTTAAAGAAATAAATATAAATAATAATAATTAGTTTAAACATATTACTTTTTTTTTTATAAATGTTTATATAATAATATTTAATATAGTTTAGCTAAATATATTTTTTATTGTTTAAATATAAAATAGTTATACTAAATATTATATTATGCAAAGATTTTAAACTAGTAAAAAATTATAAAAAAGTTTAAAGCTATTTAACCGGATTAATTTTCCGGCTAACCTTTAATCTTTTATAATATTAAAAGCGTAGATTATATATAAGAATAAAACAAAGTAAATATTAAATCACTTTTTAAATTATTGCTTTAAGCTAAAATATTATTTTAATTGCTTTATATATATTAAAAGCTACTTATTATTTATATTATTTAATAATCTTATAAAATATATATTATATATATTTATTAGCCTAGTAAATATAAAAGTAAAAAAAGCTTTATTAATAACTAAAAATTAATTTAATAATATTTTCTTAATAAGTTAGCTACCGCTTATTAATATTTAAACTTTTTATTTATTAAATATATAAATTAAAATTTAATTTTGTTTTAGTTATATTTTAACTAAAAACTATTTATAATATATTTATTAGTAAATAACAGGGCTATTTATTTATAAAAAATTTACTGCGGTTTATTATGCTTTATATGCTTTTAAATATATATATAAAAAATATAAGTGTTTAGCTTAATAAATAATTTAAAAAAATAATTATTAATATAGTTTTAAAGTTAAGTACTTTTAAATTTTAAAATTAAAACAAGTATACGCTATACTTATAATAATTACTTAAATTTAAACGTTTTATTTGCAAGCTTTAAGCTATAAAGCCAAGTTTATATTATTATTACGCCGCTTTTAACTCACTAAAATATAATAATAAAAAACTTAGTAATTAAACGCCTACTAGCTTTAATGTTCTCGATCTTTAGTCTACTTTTTTAACAATATATATTATTTTTTTTTATACCGATTTTTACTTAAAACAAAAGTATAATATTTTTAGCTAAGCATTAGTAATAAAAAGTTTAAGTTTTAATAATATTATAGTAATATTTTTTATTAATATAAATTATAAGCGATTTAAACTTTTATTTTAATATTTTAAATTATTAAATAAAAAATATAAGCGTTGCGAAATTTTTAGCACAATTATAAATTAATATATTTTAGTTTATATTAATTGCTAAGCTAAAATTATTTATAATGCTTAAGATGCTATAAATAAAACTTATTTATTATTAAATTTTTGCGTTGTTTGCTAGCAATATTAATATAATAACTTAATATAACAGCTTAATTAAAGTTATAATATTAAATTAAAATAAAATGCTAATTTTAATAGCATTATTTAATATTATTAATATTTTTTTTACTTTATAAAAAATATAAACTATTTTATATAAATATATAAAAACTATATAAACTCTTTTAATAAAGCATAAATATTAAAGTATGCTATAGTTAACTATTTTAATACTAGTTATACTTATATATATTTAAAAAAACTGCGGTGCTTTATTTTAATAAAAAAATATTTAATTTTTTTTTATATATTTTATAAATATATTATTAAGTTTTATACTAAAAAGTAAAATAAACTAGCTAATATATACTATTAAATAAAGAGATAAATTATTATTTAAAAATAAAATATTTTAAGTATTACTATTATATTATTTTATGCGGTTTTAAGCCTACTAGATATTATTTAAGTTTTTTAAATAAATATAATACAACTTTAACTATAAAACAGCAAAGATTTGCTCTACGTTTATTATTAAGCTATTATAAATGCCTTATTATAGTTAAAAGCTAATAATTTTTTATATATAAATATATTAATTAATAATAAGGCATTAGCAACCCTTTTTTTAAATAATATTTTATTTCTTTTAAAAAACAATATATATATACTAGCTAAAAAAAATCTTAACACTATATATGCTAACTATATAACCAAGCGGAAATTTTATTTAAATATGCTTATTATAAAGCTATTAAGCTTTTAATATATTTTTAAAGTAAACTATTAAAAGCAAAATAAAGTAAATTAATAAGCTAACGCAATATAAATTAAATTATTATTAGCACTTTAAAATATTAATAAAGCAAAAGCAAAAATAAATAATATTAGCTAAAACAAGTTATTTAATATAAAAAAGGTTATATTAGCTATAAGCTTTTATAATACTGCTTTATTAAAAGGTGGTATTAATACTGCCTAGTTTATAAAAAAAACTATTAATTTTAGCAAAATCAATAAAATAAAGTACTTAAAAATACGCCGATTAATAAGTTTTACCGATTGTTTTAATAAAGATTTTTATTTACGCGCGTTTTCGCACTTGTTTTTATTTAAATAAGGTAAGCATAAGAATATATTTAATATTAAAATTAATATGCATAAATAAAAAATAAGTATTAGTTAAAATATTTAAATATAGTATTATTTATTATAATATAAAAGTTAGTATACCTTTAACTTATTTTTTTTGTTTTTATTTATAAATAATAAAATTTATAATAATAGTAATATTATTATAAAAGCGCTAGTTAAATAAACTATTTAAAAAACAGTTTAAAATATATATTGTTTTTTAAAGCTTGTAAATTTAATTATTAAAAAACGCTTTATTTAAATAAATAAATATTATTAAAACCAATATATAAAAATAATCTTAAAAACTATTTAGTTAATTAGTTATTAATAGCTTTATTTAAAAAAGCAAAAATATATATTTAAAAATTAATTATTATTTTTTATTATTGCTTATAAGCTTTTAGCTATTTAGTTTATTATTAATTTTAAGGATTAAAGTAGTTTTATAATTTTAAAAATTATGTTTGCTAAAAATCTAGCACTAGCTAAAGCTATAAACAAGCTTTAATTTAATTTTAACAAGAACTAATAAAGTTTTAAATTTGCTAAAACTATATATTAAGACTTTATTGTTATATTTTAAATGTTTTAAATATATATAAATATTTTTTTTAAATAAATAGTTTAAGCTAAAGCGTTCGGTAAAATAACCGCTTATTATAAAGTAATAAAAAATAATAAACAAAAGAGCTTTTATTTGCATAATATATTATAGCTAGCTAAAAATATTATAATATATAATCTAGCTAATAATTTAGCATTTAATTAAATATCTAGTTTAAAAAAGCATATTTTAATTTATATAAACTTTTTATTTAATAAGATAAACTATATTAGCTTAAAAATCTATTATGAATAGTTGTGATATTAATAAAAAAATAATGCTTAAATTAAAAACTAGTTAATTAAATTAAAACTAATATAATATATATAAAAGTGCTGCAAATATTAATATATTTTTAGTTTAATAAAATATTATTAATCTTTAATATAAAAAAATAGCATGCTTTTTTAAACGCTTGCAATAATTATTATATATATATTAATTTTTATTAAAAAAGATTATATAAAAAAATAGCTTGCTGTTTTAGCTATTTATAAACCTTAGTAAAATTTATTTATATAACTAACAATAAAACCTTTAAAATTAAAAAAAATTATTTATAAGTCAGCAAAATTAATTTAATAATAATATTAATATTTTAATATAACTATAATTTTATATTTTTATAAAAATATTTTTAAATTTTATTTATTATTTAATATATTTTAAACTATATAATAAAATTTTTACTAAAATATTATAATTTAATAATATTTACAACAAAAATCTTAAAGTAAATAGTATAATATTAACTAAAAAAACATTATTAAAATAATTTATAAAAAAAAAATAATATATTTATTATTTTAAAAAGAATAGATAATAATAAAGCCGATATAATTTTATAAAACTTTATTTTATTATTGTTAAATAAACTTTTAACAGCTTAAAAGTTATTAGCTATAAAAGTTTGCTTTAACTTGCTTAAAATGCTAGACTATTATTTATTTATAAAAAACTAGGCTAATATTAACTTAAACTATTTATACGCTTACGCATATAAAATTATTTTATAATGCGTATAAAATTAACTAAATTTAAGCAGCTTATAACTATTATTAAATTTACTAACTAAAAAAAGCTAGATTTTATTTTATATACAAGCTTATATATATTATAAGACTTTTTTTTAAAAAATATATTTTTATAACTATATTAATAGTTTTTTTTTTATAAAAAAACTAAAGAAATAATTATTATTTTATTATTTTCTAATAAAAAAAAGCTTACTTTTTTTTTAAAAAATAATTTAAAAACTTATCGACAGAAAATAAATTTTAATTTTTAATAAGCAGCTAATTAATAATATAAATAAAAAAAACTTAAACTAAAATATTATATTAAAGCTTTTATTATTTATTTTTTAATACTGCTTTTATAATTTAACTAAAATGCTAGCTTATAAACTATAAGACCTTTATTGCGCTAAATTAAACAGCAGGTTGCTTTTTAAAATATAAAATTTTAACTAGCTAAAAAAGTTAAAAAAAAATACTATAAAAGATATAAAAGCATAAAAAAACTAATAAGCTAATTTTTTTAATAATAATAACGTTTATATTAATAAAAACTAGAAAATTATAAATATAAAGCAAAACTAGCTTAAATAATTACTAAAACTTTTATATTATAATTTTATGCAAATAAAAAAGTTTTTAACTAATAAAAATAATTTTTTAAATATAATAAATAACTTAAAATAGCTTATTATAAAAGCAGAATTAAAAAATATAAAATATAAAAATTATATTAGCTTTATTAAAAACTAAACAAATATTTTATAACATATTAAAACTAAAGTTAATAATAAAAAAGCTATATTAACAAATTAATTAAATATTATACTACTTTAAGCTATACTAAAAAAGATTATAATATTAAAAAGCTATATTAAAAGTTAAAATAAATATATTATCGCTAAAAGATTAAGCCGGTTATAAGATTATAAAAAAATATTAAAAAAAAATAGGTCTTAGTTATTAACTTTTATTATATTTAATAAATATAGCTAACAAATATAGCAACTTTTAATATTTTAAAACTTAAGCAAAAATAAAATATTTATTAAATATTTTCGTAAAATAAAATATTATTTTTTTAGTTGCATAGTATATAAGTTAAAATATTTTAATATAAAATAATTAAAAGCTGTTCTGCTTATATATTAAAAACTTGACTTTAATATAAATATTATATAGCAAAAGATTAACAAACTATTAATTATTATTAAATACTTAAAAGGTTAAAAAAAAATAAAAAAGTTAATTATTATTTGCGCTATATATAAAATATTTTAACGATTAAAAAAAAAAAACAGGTTATTTATTATTGCTTTTATAAAAAGCGTAGCAGCATATATTAATAATATTATAATATATTTTACTTTTAACTTTTAAGTCTAAGGTAAACAAACTATATAAAAATTAATATTAAAAAATAAAAATATAGCGTAATTATAGCAAAATAAACTAGTTATAATTATTAATAAAATTAATATAATATCTGCTAAACTATTAAGCAAGATTAAAATAATATTACGCAAAAACTATAGTATATTAAATAATATTAACTTTAGTAAGATTTTTTATATTTTTATAATAAGCAACTTTATATAGTTTTTACTTATAAGCGGCACGTTATTAGCCAAAAAACTAGCAATAAAGTTGCTTGTTTAGCTAATATAAATTAAAAATAAGCTTAATATAAATAAGCAAGCTATTTAAACAAATAAAAAAATATATTAATTAAAAAATATTAAAAAAGTATAAATTATAAGCAATAAAAAAATATAAATATTTTAAGCGATAAATTATTAATTAATAAAAAAAAAAAACTTATAAAAGTATAAACTGTTTGCGTTATAAACGCAGCTAAAAGCTTGGCTTTTATAAGTAAAATTATAAAGTTAGTTTATTTAAAACAATAAATAAAAGCAAAAAAAAATATATAATTATATATACTTTTAAATTAATTATATACTAGTAATTAATTATTAAATAATTAAAATATTTTAAATAATTAAACTATAAATAATTTTTTATTGCTTTATTTTAGCTTTAATAATAAATTTTGTTTAATTATTTAAAATAATAAGTTATAGCATGTTGTAAATTTTAAAGCAGCATGGTTTTTTTTCTAATTTAAAGCAAATTTTTCTGTTTTATTTATATTTTTAGCAAAATATAAACCAAGCGTATTTAAAGTATAATATTTGCTTAAAGTATAAAAATATTTATATAAAAAAATAAATAGCTAAAGTAAGAATAATAAAAAAAAAAAAAAAAATAAAAGCAATTATAATAAACTAATTTTTAATTATACTATTTTAGCATATAACTTATTTATTAAAAAGATATTAATTATTATAATAATAAATATTTATTTTAGCTTAAGTATTATAAATAAAAGCAAGTTTAAAGCTTAAGGTTTTGTTTTTGCTAAAAGTGCTAAATATATTTAGCTAGCACTTAATATTTATTTTTATATAAAGCTATTATCTTATGTTTTTATTAAAAAGCCAAATAATAACAAAATATATTATTTAGCCTTAAAGGCAGATATTATTTTATTATTTTCTAGTTTAAAAAAGCAAAAAATTAAAAAGCTAAATATTATTAAGTTTTTAGCAATTTTTATTTAAACAAAGATAATATATACTACTAGCTTGGCTATAACCAAATATAAAGCGCAAAAAAAAATATTTTCTAATATTACTTTTTATTTATTTAAAACATTAAATAATAAAAAAAATAAAGCTAGCAAAAGATTTTTATTTATTTATATATAATTATTAAAATTAATAAATTTAAGTGGTATATAATTATTTAAAAATATATAAAAAAATATTTTTTTATAAACTAAACTTTTATTTAATCGCTAAGCTTTAATAAATAAGTTTAACACTATAAATAAAAAAACTAAAATATATAACAAGCTTGCTAAAATAAAAAAATATAAACTATTTAATAAATATATTTATAAATTTAAATAAAAAAAGAAATAATTTTAGCTTTATATATAAACCTTTTATTATTCTTTTTATATTAAAATAATATTTTAATATATGCTATAACTTTTACTTAAGTAAAAAGTTATAGTTATAGCAACTATACTTTTATAAATTAAGCTTACTAAATTTTATTTATTTTATTTAATATAAAATAATATAAACTTAAGTAAATACTTATTTAAGTTAAATAGTTTTAAGTATTATTATTTTTAAATAGTTTACTATTTTTAATTTGCTAGATTTGCTAAATAATTTATATTTAGCATATTATTATTGTTTGTTTTAGCCTTTACTTTTGCTTTTTACTATTTAAACATAATTTTAATGTTTATTTATCGATGTTTTTTTTTTTGCACTAAATATATTATGCTATATATTTAAGCAGATTATGCTTAACTAATACTAGTAGTAATTAAAGCTGCTGCTAATACAACGTTTTATTTTAAATAAAAATAAAAAAAAGCTTTTATTTTTTAAACTAGTTTTATTATATTTTAAAAAATTAAGCTAGTTTTTATGTTTTATAAAAATAGTTAATATATTTAATTTTAACGCTATAATTTATTATTAAACTATTAATAAGCCTTTTATAAATATTTATATATTAATATTTTATAGACTTATTTATTTTTAAACTTAAACTTAAGCAATTAAAAATATTATAATTTATTAAAGCATAAGAAAATATTATAATATTTAATAACAAATATATTTAATAATTTAATAAACTTACTTTATTAATATTAAAAAAGAAATATTTTAGCTTTTTTTTTTATAAACTAAATATATATTTTATATTAAAATAATATAGCCTGCCTTTTAAAAGTGTTGGCCTTAAATAAGCGCTGGCCAATAAGGTTTACTTTAATATAATAACTTTTTAATATATTTTTTTTTTATATATAGCAGCTTATTTTTTTTAGTAAAATTATTTAGCTTAAATTTATTTACTTTGCTTTAAATAAATAATTCGACTAATCTTAAAATATTATTTTATAATAATATTTTATATTTTTTAATTTAGCTTTTTATAAAAACAAGAAAATTTTAAGCTAAAAGCGCTATTAAAATATTTTATAATATAAAATATAAATATAAAAAATATATTTTAATATTAAATTATAAAAACTATTGCTATAACTATATAAATAACGGCTAATTTAAACATGTATTAATGGTAGGTTAGGTCTAGTTATAATATTAAATAGTTAATATTAAAATATAATATTAATAGCTATAAAGCTAAGACTTTTATTATAAACTATTTAAAAATATTGCTTATATAAATAATTAGCAGCTTTATCCGCGGCTTTATTTACGGCTCTCTTTTTACTTTAGCATAATATTATATAAAAAAGCATCTTGTTTAAAATATTTTTTATAATAATTCTTTATTTTGTTTTATAAACAAAAAAACAGTTAATTATTTAATATTTAGCTAAACTTTTCTAACCTTTTAATTTATATTTTAATTTTTTAAACTAATAAATATAATATTGCTTATTAATTTTATAAACAGCTATATGCTATAAAAAAAGTTAAAAAATATTTTAAATTATTAATTAGTATAAATAAGCAATAAATATATAATAAGTTAGTTAATATTTAAAAATCTATTATTTAATATATTTTTTTTTTTTTTTTTTAATAAAACTTCTCTTAAAATAAATATTTAATAAAAAAGCACTAGAAAATATTAAATAAATTACTAAAATAGCTCTTAAGTATATAATAACCTATAGCTACGCGTATAATAACAATAGTTTGCTAAAATATAATAATAAAAAACCTATGTTATAAAGCAAAAATTAACTTAAAAAAAGATGTTGTTAAAATAATAGCATTTATAAAAATTTAAGTAGTTTAAAAAAAAATAAATGCTTATTTATTTTAGCGTATAATTAAAATTTGTTTTAAATTGTTAATTAAAATATATACGCGATAAACATATATTATATTAATAATTTTTAAAAAAGCTAGCTTTAATTATATCTTTTTAATAATAATATTTATAAAATAATATTTTAATAACAACCTATTTAATAATAGTAAACAAATAAAAAAAATAATAATTAATAAATTAATATATAGGCTTTATTTATAAAAAGATTATAAGTTGCTAAAAAATAAAAACAAAAAGCGTATATTAAAAGCTCTCGAAAATAAAAAATCTAAAAAACATTTAATATTTAATATAAGAACTTTAAACTTAAGTTAGCAAAAGATTAACTATATAATAAACAGCAAAAAATATATATTTATATATTAATAATAGAATTTTATAGCTGTTTTTATTTAAATAACTAGTATTAAAGTAGATCTATTTTATAAAATATATAAAAAAAAACGCAGAATATTTATTAATTGCATAGTGCTTAAGAATTTAAAACATTAAAAAGCTATAAATAAAGTCTATATAAACTATTATTTTAAATATAAAATATTTAACTACTTTTTTATTATATTAAGTATATATTATTATATTATTTACTTTTTACTTATTTTATATAACTCTTGCTAATAATAGATTTTTTTTGCTAAAATAACTTTAACGCGCTTAAAAAAAAAAAAGCCAAGCGAGATTATACTGCTAATAAGTTATAAAGTAATAATTAAAACTTTAAAGAAATTATTGCATTATTATATAATAATAATAATATTAAATAAAAACAAGATTATTATAATAGCTAAATTTAAAAATTAAAAAACAATTTAATATAAAAATATTATTTTATAAATATGTAAAGCTTAAACTATTTAAAATATTTTTATAATCTTTTATATAGCTAACAAGTCTTTATATATAATATTTTTACTATTTTTATTTAAGCTTAAAAAAAGTTTAGCTAAATATTTTAAAGCTTAAATAGCTTTGCTTATTATTTATTTTATATATTTAAAATTTAGTTAATGCTTATATTTTAATAAAAAAAAATAAAAAAAATAATATAATTTATAAAGCTTTATATAAATAGCTTTTTATTAGCGCATAAGCTTTTATATAATAAATATATAAAAAAGCTTAAATAATTAAAATATTTTATTGCCTGCAGCTATATAAAAATTAACTCTTTATATAAAATAGCTACTTAATATAGCAAAAAAAAAATAAAAAAAATAATAATAAAAAAATAAAAAGCTATAGTTTATTATAATTTAAAAATAAAATAAAATATATAAAAAAATAAAGCATAATTATTTATAGCTTTTAACTTATATTATATTTTTATTTTTTTCGATATAAAAGCTAGCAATATATAAATTATAAAATTTTTTAATAAAAGCGGTCTTAGCTTTTTATTAATCTTAAAAACTTAAAAACTATTGCTAAAAATTACTTATAAAAACTATTTATAATTACTTAGCTTAATATAAAAATAAATTTTTATTATTATAAATAAGCAAAAATTAATATTATATAATAAATATTAATAATAATATAAAAATAATAAATTTAAAAACTTAAAAGTATATATTAAATATAATAAAATATAATATAATACTATATTTACACCAGGCTTTATTTTGTTAATTAATTAATTATTTGCTATAAACTTTAAAAACAGCAAAAAATAAGATAAAATTAGTTTTAAGCAGCTAGGTCGCAGCATTTTATAATTTATTTAACCGGCTTTTTATTAACTTTTACTTAGTCTTATATTATTTTATAGTTATTTATTACGTAAGAGTAGTTTTATTTATTATATAAAAAAAAAGCTAATAAACTATAAAAAATAAGCGTTAACGCTTTTTTAAAAAATAATAATAAAAGCAAAAATTATTTCTAATTAATAATAAATAAAATATTTTTATAAAAAGCTAAAAATATAGCAAAAAATATAAATTAATAATAATATAATATATAGCCTTAATAATAAAACCTTAGTCGCTTGTTAATCTTAATATAATAATATTCTTTTTTTTTTATTAAATATACTAATAAAAAAAATAGTTAGAAAATTTATTAAAAATAAAATATTTATTATTTATTTAAGCATAATATATTATTATGCTTAAAAAAAATATTTTATATTATTTATTATTTACTAGTTTATTATTTTATAAGTTTAAATAGTAAAATATAAAATATAAAAAATTTAATATAGCGTTGGTTTTTATTATATTAAGCATATTATTAAACTTATATTAAAGTAGTTAATTTTAAGTTATAATAACTTTATAATTTTTAAAGTGCTACGCGAGAAAAAAATAATGCTAATAAAAGTCTTAAGAAATTCTTAAAAAATATAAAAGCTTAAATTAAGCTATTAATAAAAAAATAAAAATAAAGTTAATAAATAATATATTATATTATTATTATTATTAAATCTTTAAGCATTTAAGTTAAAATATTTTTTATTATTAAAAAATAGTAAAAAATATAAACTTTTTTATTAAAATAGTTTATATATAAATCAATAGCATAAACGCTTTATTTTGCAAGCTAGTAAAAAGCAGCGCTAAATTTTACTAAATTAACTAACGAGAAATATAATATTGCGAGCAAAAAAAAATAATATTATTACGCTTTTGCAGTAATTATAAAAAAACTTAATAATATATAGAGCTATAAAAAAATAAAAAAAAATATTATATTATAAGAAAAAGCCTAGGCAGTAAAATAATATAATATCTTTTAAAATAAATAACTTAATTTAGTTATTAACAATAGCTTACTTTTTATAACTTAAAATATTATAAAGATTATATATATAAATAAATATATAATAGGTTGGATAATATTCTTAGTAAAAAAAATAATAAATATTAAAAAGTTATAAGCTAAATTAAATTTTATATAAAAAAAAAAAAACCTAAAAAAAAAAAAAATTATAAGATTATTTTAGCAAAATATAATTAAAGCTAAGCTAATATAAATAATAATAATCGATTAACATATAAAATTATTTAATATATTAATATTTAAAATAATAAAATTATTATAAAGTTATTAAGCTTAAGTATATTATAAACTATAAAGTGGCTATTATAATATTTAAATATAAATATAAATATAAATAAAAAAGCAGAAGTAAGCATTATTATTAAATATTATATATTTTATACTGCATATATAATTAGCAAGCTATTATTTTAAGGCTATATATTAGCTTATTTTTTACCGATGCATTTTAAATAACTTTTGCTATTATATTTATATTATATAAAAATATATTTTAATAAATATATTATTTATATTAAAACTTTTTTTAATACTTTTTCGGTTTATATTAATATATTATATATATTAAATAACCTTGCTGTTAATAATTAGCCTAAATTAAATTAAAAGTGTATTATAAAGAAATTTAAGTTTTTAATTATAGTTAACTAAGAATATAATATAGAAAATAAAAAAAGTGCTATAATAAAAAAAAAAAAAAAAAAGCAAAATAAATTAAAAAAGTTATTAAAAATAGATTTAATAATATGCTATAAAAATAAATACTTTAATAACACCGATTAACAAGCCTTTTAAAAGGCTATATTTAATAATTTAATAAACTTTATTAAAAAAGTTAAAATAATAAAATATTAGCCTTATTTATAGCGCTTTAAAATATTTAAATATAATATTTATAGCAAACTTATTTTAATATTAAGTATTATAAAATAAATATATTACTGTTTAAAATTAAGTTGCTTTAAAAAAAAAACAAGTTTAAAAAAATATATAATAATAAAATTAAAATAATTAGCTTTTTAAAAAAAATAATTAAATAATATAAACTAAACAAAATAATTATAAAGTTTTTAAATTTTATAATTAATTATATAACTTTTATATTAAAATAATATTTATTAAAATATAAAAACAGAAAAAAGTTTTTATAACTATAAAAACTTAAAAAAAAATAAATAATATTAAAAAATAAATTGGCTTATATATTATATAATAAATAATAAGATTTAAGTTTAAAAAAAAATTTAATAAATTAAATAAGCTTTAAATATATATATATAGTTTTATTTTATAGCTTAGGACTTATATTTTATAGTATAGCTAAATTAGTATTAATAATATTAGCTAAAAAACGCGGCTTTATTAAAAAAAACAAAGCTAAACTAAACTAAGCAAATAATAAAAAACAGCTAAAAATATATAAAATATAATAATATTAAAATATTAATATATATATTTTAATATAAAAAAATAAAACCTATTTTAACTTGTTTATATTTATAAAAACTATTTATTATATAAAAAAAGCGCACATGCTAAAAAAAGCTATATTAATATAATTTGATTATTAATTATAAAAGATTTTAATAATATTAGCAAAGTTAATTTTAAAAACTAATATTTTATATTTAATTATTTTTTAATACTGCGTATAAAATAAAGCATTTAAATCTTTTGCTTATATAAAGCTAGTATATATATATATTTAAATAGGTTTATATTATTTTATATTATTTATAAGTTTAGCATTAAACTATATTAAAGGCTTTAATATATTATTTAATTTATAAAATTTAAAAGCTTAAATAATTTTGCTTAAGTTTTTGTTTAATATTATTATTTTTTATTGTTATAAATCTTTTTTAAGTGCTTTAATATTAAATATTTATAAATATATTATATAAAATATATTTTAAAAAAAGAATTTATTTTATTTATTTATAAACAGCTTTAAAAGCATTATAAATAAAATATATATTTATTTTTTATTACTTTAATAATAAACAGCTATTTATTTATGCTTATATATAAATAAATATATATATATTTATAATATTGCCGAAAAAATATATTAGCTAAATATTTAATATTTTTAGTATTTTATATTTAAGATTTATAATTTTATTATTTATTACCTTTGCTTTGTATTTTTTTTTATATTTATAAAATCTATATAAATATATTTTATTTTTTATTATCGATAGTTATATATTTGTTTAGCTGCTTTATTATTTTAGCTAGTATATTTTATAATATAAATAAAGTTGCTTTAGCTGCTGAAGCAGTTGTTAGCTAATAAGCTTTTACAGCTAAAAATAAAGCTAAACTATTTAAAAAAGTTGCTTTAAGCGTAAAATATAACCAGCTTTATTTATTATATATATTTACTAATAAATATTAGTTAACATTTATTTATTTTTATAAACTAAGTTTTAAAAGCTAGTTATATTTTAATAATTTTTTTATTAAAACTTTTTATTATATATAATAAAAATATAAACTTGCAGCTATTAAAAATTATAAAAGT
Source organism: Xylaria sp. FL1042 (assembly GCA_022495085.1). Classification (NCBI taxonomy): domain Eukaryota; kingdom Fungi; phylum Ascomycota; class Sordariomycetes; order Xylariales; family Xylariaceae; genus Xylaria; species Xylaria sp. FL1042. Next base: position 25,844 of record MU380448.1, read on the forward strand.
TTTAAATATTATTATAAAAAATATTTTTTAATAATTAATAGCAAGTAAATTTAACTTATATATATTATTAAAAGCAATTAAACTATAAAAAAAGTAAATTATTTTTAATAAAAAAAAGTTATAGCAGATTTAATAAAAAAGATTAAAATATATTTTAAGTTTAATATAAGCTAAGCAGTTTATAATAAATATTTTTTAAACAAAAATAACTTTAATAATAATTTATATTTTAAAAAACTAATAGTTTTAGTTTATTTAAATAATTATAAAAATAAATATTTTAAAATTATTTATTTTTTTAGCTATAAACTACTTAAACAGTTATTTTAAATCTATAGTTATATAAAATAAAAAAAAAAAACTTATTTAAAAATAAACTTATATAATCTTAATAATTTTATTAAGCAATTAAAATAATAAATAATATAAAAAATATTTTATTAAAAATAATATTAATTAAAAATAAAAGCTTTATAAAAGATTTTAAAAAAGTAAAGCTAGTTTTAGCGCTAATTTTTAAAGCTTTATATAAAATAAAACTTTTTATAAAAACTTTAACGTAAAACTAAAAAAAAAATATATACGACTTAAAAATATTTAGCTTGCTAACCCTGCAAAAATCACAATTATAGCTAATTTTATAAATTTTTATATAATATAAAACCTTTAAAACGCAGCAATTTTTTATATTTTCTTATTAATAACGCTTAAAGCTATTTTATTTTTTTTTAAACTTAATATAATTTATATTAAAAAAGCTTAGTTAAATATTTAAGCAGCTAAATAATTTAAAAACTAAGTTTAATAAAACTTTATAATAAAAAGTTTTATTAATAATAAACTAAAACTAATATTATAAATTAATAAAAAAATAATAATAAATATATAATCGTTAAATTTAATTACTACTAAGATTATATAAAAAGTTAATATTAAGTTAATAAAAAAACCAAAAGTTATTAAAATTATAAAATATAATAAAAATTTAAAGGTTAATAAATATATAAAAATAATTAATATAGCTAAAGAAAATAAAACTATTAAAAGCAAAATATATAGTAAGCTTAAAACAATAAAAAAGCATAATACTATTAAAGCTAAGCTTAAAAAGCTTTTTAAAAACTTAAAGCTTAATAAAAAAAGCAAAACGTTAATTTTAATATACTTTTTATTTTATTTTAAATTTTTTAAAATATTAATTATTTAAATTATTAATTATAAAGCATAATTAAAAAAAAACTAAAAAATAATAATATTAAACTATAAACTTAATTAATAAATAAATTATTAAATATTTTTTAAGTTTATAATAAAATTTATTATAAAGCTATTAAATTAAATTAAAATATAAGCTATTAAGTCTAGCTATTTTAAATAAAATAATAAATAATTTAAATTAAAAGCATTTTAAATTAAATTAAAAAATTATTAAAAACTATAAGCTTAATATATAATTCTAGCCTAAAATAAAATAGCTTAGCAATTATTATTATTTTTATTTTATAAGCAATAAAGCAGCTGCAGTAAATTTAATTATATAATAACCAAGCATACTTATAAAAAAAAAATAAGCATTAAAATTATATAATTAATATAATAAACGCACGCAAAATATATTAAATATTAATTATATTTATAAAAGGTTATTAAATAATAAATAATATATAAAAAGGTATATAAAATAAAATATTAATATAATTAAATATATAATCGCTTAAAAATTAAAGCTTATAAAATATTTTTACTTAAAAAAAATTTAAAATAAAATATAATATTATTTAAACTTAATATATTTAAATAACTGTTTATTTATTATAATATAATATAAAAAATCTTTAGCAGGTTAGCATATTTATATAAGCTTAATATTATTAAGCTTAGTATTTATTTATATAATTATTTATTATTATAAAACTTTATAAACGCAAAAGCTAATTATATTTCTTTAGCTTTAAAAATAAAGTATTTTAAATAAATATATTATAAATTTAAAAACATAAAAATGCTACTTTATTGCGCTGTTTTATTTTTTGCTGCTATATTTATATTTTATAATTTATAATATTATATAATCTGCTTGCTATACTAAAAAATAAAACTTATTTTTTAGCTATCGCAAATAGTTTATTTTTTTATAAAATCTAAGCTAATTAAACTTAAGTTTTAAAAAATATTTTAATTTAAGCTAGTTTAAGCTGCTAAAAATTAATTATATTAAAAAAGCGCTATTAGTTAACTTAGTTTATTAAATTATTTTTAATAAATTTTAAACTTAATAATAAAAATATAATATATTTTATTTATTAATTTATTTTATAAGCTAGTTTTAAGCTACTTAATAAATTTTTATAGATTATTTATAAAATATTTTAAATTAAACTATTTATAACTTAATTAATAATAACTTAAATATATTTTATTAAAAATAATATTTTATAAATAACTACTATTATTTTTATAACGCTTATTAAAAATAATTTATTTAATTATATATTTTTTATTTTTATATATTTTATTATATTATTAAACTAGATCTTATAAAGCTTTTATAATAAAATAAAAGCTTTAAATAGTGTAAATATAGTTTTTTATTATTAATTTTTTTTATATATAAGCTTAAATTAATTAATAAATTTAATTTAGCCAACTTATATAAAATTAATATATATTAAAAAATAAAAAAAAAAGAATATATAGTTAGTTTATTAATTATTATATGCTTAATATATGCATAAAAATATTTTTACAACTATTTTGCTTTACTAAAAAAGCATATTAATAATATTAATATTAATTATTAATTTTTTCGCTTGTTTAAATAGCAAACATTAATTTATATATTATATTTTATATATGCTAAATATTTAGCTAGTTAAATTAAATAGTTAAATAAAAATTTTTAAAAATATTAATATAGCTGTTAAAAAGTTAGCTTTTTATATTTTTAAAATAAAAGTTTTATTAAATAAAAATTATTTTTTTAAATATAAATTATTATATATAATAATTAAAAAAATCTAATATAATTAGCAAAATTATATTATAAAAATATAAATAAGTTTTATAATTTAATATTTTATAATATATTTTTTTTAATTAATTTTAGCTTTATAATATTAATATATATAAGCTAAAAAAATAGCAGCGCTTTATTTAACTTAAATATAAAATACTTTAATATTATTAACTTTTTTTTTATTAAGCTTATTTATATTTATATTAATTAATATTTATAACTTATTATGCTTAATTTAATAAATAATCTAATAATATTATTAATATATTATAAATATAACTATAGTAAAGTTTTATTATGCTAGCTTATTTTTATTATTAATATATTTTTTACTAGCGTTTATAATAGCTTTTTAAACCGGTATAAAGTTTTAAAGCTTATTAATTAATGCTTTATACTGCTTAATAAGCTTAAAACTAATTAAAGCTTAAAAAAAATATTAAAATATAAAATTATATATTAAAAGCTGTTTTATTTTATATTATATTAATAAATATTTTAGCTTAAAAATCTATTAATTAAAAAAACGTTTTGTTAAACTTAAATTAGTTTGCTTTAAGTATTAAAGCTAAAATAATATATAAACCGGCTTTTTTTTAAGTTTTAAAATTATAATATTAATAAAATAATAATATAAGTAATAAAATACTAAAAATATTTAAATTTAAGCAATACTAAGTTTTTATATTATAAGCTTACTTTTAAATATACGCTTGCAAATAATATTATTAATAGTTAAAAATATAATTATTAATTAAAGGTTAAAAGTAAGTAATAAAAAAAAATAAAATAAAAAAAAAAAGGAGAAAAAAGTAAAATAAAAAAATTAATAAGTAATTAATAAGCAAAAAAAAAATAAAAAGATTAGAAAAATAAAAGCTTTTAATTAGTTAATAAGCCTTTTGGCTAGCAAATATATATTAATTATATAATAAAAAAAGCAAGGGTTATTTTTTGCGCAAAGCTTGCGTTAAACTTTTTATATAGCAAAATAAAATAATATATATTGCTATTTTATACTTTTTTAACCAGCTATAATATATTTTAACTAAATAAATATTTTATTATAATATATTAACTAATAAAAATATTAAAAAATTTTTTATTTTAATTAAATAAAAGCTTAAATATCTGCTTATTAATTAATAAACAAAAGTGCTATTTTTAAAAAATATTTAAATAAGCAACAAAAATATAAATATAAATATAAATATAGCTATAGCTATAGCTATAGCTATAAGTACAAGCATAAGCTACGCTTTTTAGTTATAATTAATTTTATATTAAATAAAACTTAGCGGCAATATTATAATTCTTTTTATTATGCCTTTTTATATATATACTTTTATATATATAGTTTATGCTTATATATTAATTGCTAAAAAAAAAAAAAAAATAAAGATTTGCTTGTTGCTAGACTTAAACCAGCAGCTTACCTATAAATAAATAAAGCGTGTTTCTATTATATTAAACAAGTCTATAAAATCGCTTGCGTTTTAAGAAATAAACAAAGGTCGCTATAAAAAAAAGTAGTTATAAGCTAACCTGCAGAAAACCTCCGGCCTTTCTTGCGTGCCTATCCCTGAAGGCCGATGGCGTACGCCTAAATATTTAATTAAGCTTAATGTTTACTAGTTAAAATAGCTTTAAACTTTATAAAGCTATAGCTTTTTTTTTTTAACTGTTATTAACTTTTTTTAACTAATATTATTATAATAACAATAATAACAACTAGTGCTTTTTTTTTTATAAATAAAAATTAAGGTGTTTATTTATTATTTATTTTGCTAGGTTATTTTTTTATATTTATTTATTTAATACTTGGTAAATTATTAACTATAAAAACAAAGGTTTTATTTTTAAAGTATTTATAAGTTATTATAGCGATTTTAAAAAAGTAATAGCTAAAAAACTATAACTATTAACTTTTAGTAAATAAATTAAAGTGTGTACTTAGTTAATATTTATAATGCTTATTTTTATATAAAACGAGTAGCTAAAATATAATAAAAATAATATTTAACTTGCTAGCATTTTAGCTTTTAATATCGAGGTAAATAATATTAATTATGTTTTTATTAAGTATTTATTAAAAGAAATATAAAAAAGTTTAGTTTATATTTTAATTAGCAAGTGTTTTTATTATATATTAGTTAGCACTAATAATAAAAGAAATATTTTTTTTTATAGCTAAATTATAAGTTTATAAATGTTTACTTAATATATATTTAATAAATATTTATAGTTATTTATTAAAATAATTTTATTTAACATATTAAAAGCTATAAAATTTTTAGGTTTAATAATTATTATTATGTTTTTATTATTATTAATAGTTTAAACTAATAAGTACGCTTAAGCGTATATAGTAAATAATATTAAAAAAAAAAGTATATTTAATAAAAACTTATATTAATTTTAATAAAATATTAGCGTTAAATAAGCTAGTGGTTTAATAATTATAAAAATATTAAAGTGCTGCGTATTTTTTATTAGCTAAAAAAGCTATATAAAAGTACGCTATATAAGCTGCTTTAATATTTTACGCTTAGTTATAAAAATAATAAAAAAATTATAAAAAATAGCAACGTTTATTTATTAAATATTTATTAACTAATTGTTTAGCTTAATTTTATTAAAATATACTTTATAGTTAAAACAGCAGCAGTTTATAAAAATTATAAGCATAAAGGCTTAATAAGTAAGTATAAATTAAAAGTGTTTATTTGCTAAAGATTTATTAACGGTTTTTTTTTAAAAAATGCTTTAAAATTTATAATAAAAAGTATTTTATATAAATTAAGTTTAAGCTAAATATTTATAAATAATAAAGCGAGAAATTTTATAATAATTTTAATAAATAAGCTAAAGTTAATATAATTAAAAGTATTTTTTAAAAAAAAGTTTAAGGTAAAAAAAAAAAACCTAACTTTTTTTAAAATACTTTAATAAAAAAATAAAGCTTTAAGAATTTATATATTTAATTAAATAATAATAAAAGTAGTAGTATTATTAAAAAAACTAAAGATATTAATATTTTTAATATAAATAGTAGTAATATTATATTAACTATAGCAAACGAAAATTTTATTATTTTTTTATAAAATATTTAATTAAATAATAATAAAATAAGTAGTATTATTAAAAAAACTATAAATACTAATATTTTTAATATAAATAATAGTAATATTATATTAGCTATAATAAGCGAAAACTTTATTGTTTTTTTATAAAGTATTTAGCTAAGTAATAATATTATTATTTATTATTAAAAAAACTATAAATATTAATATTTTTAATATAAATAATAATAATATTATATTAGCTATAATAGGCGAAAACTTTGCTGTTTTTTTATTAAATATTTTAAAGCTAAAAAAGCCTAAAAAAATTGTTTAGTTTTTAACTTTAAAACTTTTAAATCTTAAAAATATTAAACTTTTATATTTTTTAAAAACATAAAATTATATTTAACTAGCGAGAAATAAAACTAAAATATATTTTTTATAAGTATTTAATTTATAAACGCAAAAGCTAAAAACTTAGCTAATATAATTATTAATAAGTGTTAAGTAGCTAAAGGGTATAATATTATATATAAATAAATAAGTAAAATAAATAACTATGTTTATTAATTTATTTAGTTAAATAATAAAAAGGTAAAACCTTTATATAAAAAATTCTCTTTTAATAAAAGAATTTTATATACGCACACCGCTTTAATAGTTAAGCCGGTGGGTTAGTTTAACTTATATATAAATAGTTTTATATATAACTAAAAGTAGTAGCTTTATACGCAATTAATACTAATATTTTAACACTAGCTCTTTTTTTTTTTAATTATAATATACTTTTATATAACTACTAGAAAATATAAAAAATTATAAACATAAAAAAATAACAGCTATATTATATAACTAAGCTATAGCTAATAAAATTGCTTTAATAATATATTAAATTGCTGTTTTTACTATATATATATTATATTATAAAATATTTTATATACGCAAAAAAAAAAAAGCTAGTTTATAAGTGCTTTTTATATATAATTTTTTTAAGCAATTTATAAATGCCTTTTATATATAACTTTTTTAAGTATTTTATAAATATTTATTATATATAACTTTTTTTTTATATATAACTTTTTTTGGTATTTTTATAGGTTTATTTTTATAGTTTATAAATAAACTACTTTTATGCCTATTTTTTTTTTCTTTTTTTTTCTTTTTTATACGTATATATATATATATATATATATATATATATATGTTATACGTATGCTTTTCCGCTATTATTTTCAAGGCTATATTAATAAAAATAATTATATAAAGCAGTAGTAGCAATAATAGCAGCAGTAGCAATATTATTAGCAGCAGCAGTATTATTATTATTATTATTATTATTATTATTATTATATATAAAGCTTTTTATTATTTAAAATATTATATTAATAATAAAATAAGCAGAATTATTAATAGCAGCAATAGTAATAATATATTTACTACTACCTTTGCTTTTATTGCTAGTTATTTATGCTTTATGTTTTTACCGCTTAGTAAAATCGCCTGGTTTAAAAACTTTATTTATACGCTTAATAATAGCGCTATTAAAAAATATTATTTTTTTATAAAAACCCTAGCTTGCTAGGCTTTTATATAAGCTTTATATATAAATATATATATATTTTTTTGTTTTACTTTTTATATAAATAGTTTTTAATATATTTTTTTACTAATATATTTTATTATATAATAATAAAAAAAAAAATTATTACTATTGCTTTTTTTATTAATATTATATTTAAAATATTATATAATAATAATTTAGCTAATATTTAAATAAAACTTATTTATTAAAAAAAATATTTTTAAGCTATTTTAATTTAAAGTTATAAAGCTATAATATTTAATAAATATATTAATAGTTTATATAATAGCTATTATAATTATAATAATATATTTTTTTAAGTTTATTATTATATTTTTAGCTTTTAAAGTAATATTTATATTATTTATATTTAATGTTTATATAACGCGCGTTATTTAGTTTATAGTTAAAAAATAATAGTTTTATTTATATAATATTTTAAGCTTTTTAAAATATAAATAAAAATTTTGTTATTTTTTTATGCTTTTTTTTTTTTTTAATGCTTATATATAATATTTTATTTAATATTTATATATAATATTTCTTTTAACGCTTATATATAATACTTGCTTTTTTTGCTATAATTTAATTGCTAGCTGCTTTTTATTATATAAATATACCTTTTATAATCTTTTAATAAATATTTTAACTTATATAAGCAGCTTATTTATAAAAACTAAAGTTTTTAACGCTTAGTTTAATATACGCTTAATAAATATATTTGCTAGGTTATTTTTATTATTAATTTATTATATTTTAAAGATTTTTTTTTTTTATATAATTTTCGAAAAAATATAATATTAATTATTAGTTTTTTTTTTATATTATTTTTAGCTTAATTAAGCAGTTATATAATAATTTTAAATTTAAATATAAAATAATTAAAATTAAAAGCAGGTTAAATGCTTTTATAATTTTTTAAAAAGTTATATAAAAAGCAATAATATTATTAAAACTATTTATTATATTATATAACTTGCTAATTAAAACGTTTTATATAATATATTTATATTTGCTTAAGTTTTAATATATAATATTGCTTTTAATTTTAAAATCTAAATTTATTATATTTTTTATATAAGTTTTAATTATTAATATAATAATAAATTTAAATTAAAATATTATATTTAAATTATTAATAAATAAACTATTTATAAAAATAAATAGTTTTATATAATTAAAATTAAAAAAAATAAATATAAGTTTTTAACTTAGGTTATTTATTTATTATTTAATTTATTTGTTTAATATTTTAATATTATACGATTATAAATTAATTATTTAAGCTGCAATAATAAAGTTATATATAGCTTTTAATTAATATATACTGCTAATATATATATTTTTAAGCTTATTAAAAAATATAAGCTTAAGTAAATTTTTTTATATAAAAGTTAATTTTAGCTAGATTTTTAGCTTAGCTTTTTTAAGTTATTATAATATTGCTTTTATATAAAAAAATCTTTTTACTATTAAACTTAATAAAGTAATTAAAAAACAAGGTTTTTTTTAGCTTTATATAAAATTTTATTTATTTAAGCTTTTTTTTTTTGCGCGACAAAAACTTTAATATTATAAAGCTTAAAATATTATTTATTTATATTTTAATAATTTTAAAAATATTTAAGC
>MU380449.1:0-34605 GCA_022495085.1 Xylaria sp. FL1042
TTCTTCTTCTTCTTCTTCTTCTTCTTCTTCTTCTTCTTCTTCTTCTTCTTCTTCTTCTTCTTCTTCTTCTTCTTCTTCTTCTTCTTCTTCTTCTTTTTTCTTTTTTTTTTCTTTCCTCATTGCTCATTCTCCCTTTTTCTTTTTCTTGTTTTGTTCTTCCCTACTTCCATCTATCCTTGGTTTGAAAACGATGAATAAAACGCTCGCGTGCTGGCGCATATAATACCTTAAAATCAGTATCACTAACCCGGGTACCCGATTATAGGATTACGACCATTCATACTTCTTCATCTCGACTTTTGCCCAAGACCACGTTGACCATGCTGCCAAGTATCTGCTATGAACAAACCAGGGGAAGGGGTTGTTGTATTTGGTTGGTTTACGACGAGAAAAGGGGCAGGGGTTAATTTGGTGCGCAAGACAATTACCAACACACTTACGCGCTCATCGTAGTAACATTGGAAATACATGAGTCCATCGTTAATAAGTCGTCTGGTTAATCGAGTATGAATTATTGTAATTAACCCAGAATCGTAACCTTATAGTTTCGGATAAAACATCAAGATTGCCCTTTATAATAACATATAACCGCCGACGGAAGCATCCACATGCCAAGAGTCTAAAGTATATATATGTACGTGTATATAAATATAGAAACACCATAACTATGTAATAGCTGTGTGGGATATCACCGTGCCAGTACGAGACAAGACGAAAACAAAAAAGATATGGCTTGCTAATTGTGCAATGCAAGGACATGAAGAAGAAATGATAAAAAAAACGAAAAAAAAAACAAAAACAAAATCATTATCATCACCGTCGTCATTAACTTATCCTCTTTCCCACTTCGGGACTCATTGCCTCCTTCTCCATCTTCGTCTTCATCTCCGCCCCGGCTTCTCGCCGTATGCGGTGAAAGGCGAGTTTCTGATACCGACTGAGGCCCTTCCACCAATGTTGTCCGGCCTCGTGATCGGCGACACGCTCTAGGAGCTCCGACGTCTTGATTCGGACATCTCGGTCTTTATGGAAGAGGCCAAGCGCGAGATAAAACAGACCGGCATGGGACTCGGGCGCCACCGTCAATAGCAGACATATTTCATCGTATGACCAAACCGACTTGGCAAATGAAAGGTACAACTCCCGACTCTGCGCAGAGCTGAGCCGTTGCGTGCGTAACCGGTCATGCATGTGATGCAGATCAAGTCCCTTCAGGGGTCGGACGGTATACAACTGACCAAGATCCTGTACCATGGTTAATCTCAAGGTGGAAAGGTGGAAAGGTGGAATGCAAAACTGAAGCGTACCTGAATATAACTATAGTAGCTCCTCGTGTTTCTCCAGCCCTCAATTCTGTACACGTTACCGGCAAGCTCTTTCAGCCTGGCAGAATCGTCTGCCCAGACAAAACCGTGCCCGCCCGTGATTTGCTCATGTTCATCCCCGCCGATATACAGAGCACTAGCGCCGTACACGCTCTCCTCGAAGGCCGCAGCTATGCGAGTAAACCTAACAACCCAGTCCCGCCACTTAGCTCGGATAACTCGCTCGCCAAGCCTTGCCGCTATGCTCTTGAGGATGTCATTCATAAACGCCACGTCCCCAGTTAGGTCGGTAGAAGTGTTAGAACCGCTCAGCTGATTAATGAAGGACGGATTCTGTTGTTGGAAGTAGTCCAAGCCTTCCGTGACGGGCGGTTGCTCGGTCTTGCTACTGATTTTCATTCGCCCACTGGGAAGGTCACACAAGAGATCCCACCACTCAGGATGCATTTCAAACGTAGGATTCGTCACACCAGCAATGAAACCGGGAACTTTCAGCAGATCTTCGATCTTGGTAAGGTCAGTATAGGGAAACGCGAAACGAGTGAAGCCTCTCAGCACGCCACCAGAGGCGAGAGCGCAAGCTGCGAGCACAGCTTCCGCCACCTCGCCTGACGGCATGTTATGGCCGAGGAAAATGATTCTCTTCTGCGTCAGCAGAGCATTAGCTAGTACCATAATAGGATGTGTACTGGGCCCATTTGTGGTTAGATGGGGATGTAAGGCAAAGGGCTGCATCGACTTGGCATGTGGCTCGGAGAAATTCTGTATAAGTTTCACGAGGGAGAAGTCTCCGACTGTCTCTGGCATGGTAGCCGTTGGAACCTTGACGGGGATGGGAATGCCCTTGTACATGACCTTGCTCTCGAACTCGTGCGTATCTCGTGGTACAGAGTAGGCAGTATGACCTTCAAGGTACGCCTTCGTCCCGGCGCGGGATATGCTCTGGGGCTTGGGCGGGCTTTTACTGGCGTCGAAGGGCTCGCCAACATGGTCAGTCCTGTCCTCGGCAATCCGCTTCTGAACCATACGCTCAAACTTCTCGACAAAAAGATCCTTGTTGTCGCTCGACTGCAGGAGATATTTCTCGAGCAAGCTTAGCCGAGGCATCAGGGAGAGGTCCATCTCATTGACCGCATCGTAAAGCATGGACAAAGTTTCGGGGACCGGAGACTTGAAGTACTCTTCAAGTGCTAGTAAGAGTAGAGGCTGAAGAAGGTTAGTGTCGGCTAGGCCTTTACCAGATTTCACCCCTGCAAAGCGATGCTGCTAACGAACCTTATAGATATGCAAGAAGGGGTGGCGGGTACATATAGCCATGGCCTTGACCACGGCGCCTCTTTTCACCGTCTTATCGTGTTTTGTGTAGACTAAATTCAAGACATATATTAAAGGCGGTCCTTCGCCGCCCTCGGGCTCTGAATCAGTGTCATTATCGTCGTCGTCGTCGTCGTCGTCATTCTCGTCGTCATCTCCCTGACTATCGTTCTCTTCGTCGGTCACACCATCATCCCCGTCGTTGAAGATTCCCGCTGCCCTGTCTCTTCTCCTCTTCCTTCTCCTCCGCCGGGCCTGTTTCCGTTTCTGCTCCTGGTCCTCTTCTTCCTGATTCGAGTCCTTGTGCAAGAAGAAGATAGTCCAATCCTGGTTGCGCGCATGTGCCTGGTCGGGCAACATCAGCTCAGCCAACATGTGCTCGTCACCGGTAATGGCGACGGGGAACTGGTGCTCCATGACGGGGCCACGGTCGATGTCAAAGGAGGCGACCAGGATGTACTCGACATGGTTATCGGAGGACTCTCGTGGGTACTGGGAGCGCAGCTTTCGCGGTGATTTGGACATGGGGTGACTTCTGGCCAAGATGGACAGGGATGAGTCTTCGGAGGCTAGGATTTGGCTCCCCAGGGACGACGTCTTGGAGTTGGAGCTCGGGTGGGATGTGCGATCCGGGTCAGTGGTATGCGGCTGGGGTCGTGAGGGGGGCGAGATGCCGGAAGCGGAGGTGGAACGAGAAGAAGGGAAGGATGAAAGAGATGCACGCTGGTTCCCGCCAGCGCCAACGCCCGATGCAGCAGATGTAGATCCCGGTCCGACCCCGACCCCGGCTCCAATTCCGGACCCAGAGCCATTGGAGAAGGACTGGTTGGTCGAAGTTCGGGACAGATACGTCGAGGCCATGGTCAGTGTGGTAGTGGTGGTAGTGGTGGTGGTGGTGGTGGTGGTGGCGGTGGCGGTGGTGATGATGCTGCTACTGTGCATCTATCTGTGTGCTGCTGCTGCAAGGACGTACTCCGTACAGGCTGAGTCTCCATACGACGATGCGACGATGCAGTGGAATGCTTGTGATCCTCCTCCTCGTCCTTCCGATGCCCGTCTTCAAGCTGCGCGAGCCTAGCACCCAACTCGGCCACCTAGCTTTGCTGCGTCGACGACGATGGTCCTCCAATGCCGGGCAATGGCTGTTCGGGCTCGTGTCTATGCGCTCGGGGTCTTACACCAATCCAATTGGACCTGAGACAATCCAACAAGACGGCGCAATTGTATACTTTAATGGAGCGAGCACTGATGTACCACCCCTTTCCTTTTCGACGTCGACGTCGATAATAAGAAATGCGAGCACCGAGTCCCGGAATCAAAAGACATACAGGGGGACGAACAGGGGGACGAACAGAGGAGAGGCATAAGGGTAGGATAAAGACATGGCTTTCTCCTATATAGCAGCCATGGTGGTTGATGGTATTGGCGGTGGTGATGGATGCTCCCTTTACGGCGTCGGAATGTTTCAAGGCACCCTGTTGTACTCCGTAGTCAGGGGGAATGGTCTTCGCTTCAGCAGAGCGCCGACAAGGGTCCAATGGGGGCGGGGCGGTGGTAGGTACATACACAGTAGTCGACTGCGCTAAGCGTCGCTACTTTAGATAGGGATAATAGTGTACCCACGCACCTACTGTAAGTACTGCAACGGCCAGTCAGCCGCGCACGCGAACACTAACTTAGAAGTATCTTTTTTTTTTTCCTCTTTACCCCTCACTGTTAGACCCATTCGGTACCCGTTCAGGCCCGCTCAGGTCCCTGTTTCCAACAGGGGCTATTTCTAACAGCCAATTAATTGATTTTCTCCCACGTTTTATACTGCATTCTTCCCATGGTATTATTGAGTAGACTAGATACCCAGCACTAGTGTAGTACCTCTCTGTACTTGACTAATTAAGACGCTTCGGGACACGGTAAGTTCTGTCTGCTTAGATTAGAACTTACATATAGAGGTATACAGATAATCACAGATGCCTGAGGCTTACAAACTCAAAATAGAACATCTTATGTCCAGATATACCATTCTCAGGCAATATGTCTCGGTATATGCCATGTATTCTGCGAAGAGAAAACCCCGACAATGCTGAAACCGAATTCAGCCTACAGCCTTACCGATCATAACATTAAGTACTTACTTATTGTTACTTATCATTATTATCCCGCCAGCCTTAATACGCCATATGATTGCGCCCACTTGCGCCAGCCAAGCTTGCCAAGTAGCATTTCATCTGTACTAACCTAGGCAAGTTATTTCCAAATTAGGAAATATCCCAACTGTTGCTTTCTGCATTGCCTCTAACTACCGTATTTGTTTTTCATATATCAAAATACCTGCTTGTCATGTTGCCGCATCTAATCTCTATCTTATGGTTGAACTATCTCATTATAGGGGGGTTCTATTGTGACTAATTCAACCTGCGTATTTCACAGGTATTGTATGTAATACAGGTTTGATCTCTGAAAACGAGAGTGAAGTCTATGGCAAGCATTAAAAATATGAATTAATCTTCACCAGCAGGAATATGACATTTTTCTATGACATAGCAGAGATGAAGGCGAGAGTGAGCATGCATATTTTATATTACCTATATAATGAACTCTACACCGATATTCTATCGAGTTAGCAGTGACAATGGCAGGTATTATCTACTTGGAGGTATCATGTATCATGGAAGGGGTTACCGGGGGATTGGGAAGAGAAAGAGCAAACTTGTTAAACCGGTACATCATGTAAAGCTTTTGTCACGATTGGAGTCTTTTTTTTGAGGTAGAATGGGCGTGGTGATTCGTGAATTAAGGAGGAGAGAAAGAATTCTATCTATAAAGTGAATGGGAAGGTAAGTAATTGTAGGTGGAGGGCTGGACTTGCACCCAGGGAGCAAAAGGGTTATGATCTGTAAATCTAGGTACTTATACTGTTTAGCATACAAATGTGGAAGTGTTGGTATAGCCTCGAGAGGTGTAGCTGTGAGGCTCATGGTGGAATGCAGCCAAGCCCATGTCAGCCTAATCGGGTATGTTCCCCGGAATGCCATCGAAATTCGAACGTACAATACTCAGTCATTCATCATTTTACATGTCTCCCGTTCATCGCAGGGAAGTTCTAAACCGAAGCGAAAATAGCTGCTGCAACGCGAGAGTTGGACCTGTTGCGCAAACAACTTCCTGCCTAACTTTCGGGGGCATAGTGAATTCGATGGGACGGTGTAGTTTCTCAACATGTCCATGTTGTTATACCCTAAAGGTCAGGCTGGGTTGGGTTTGGTCAGAACCTTGGCTATGCGAAGCATCAACCCTACGCCGTCTTAAGCGAAGCGGTTGACACTCACGAAATGCTACGCACATAAGACCACACATATAGATCTGGCAGCGGCTGCCTATTCTGATCGGATATAAGCTGAGCATCGCATTGCAACGTTCCCCTCATTGTTCTTGATCCAACTTCCACAAGACAACAATTCATCATTTCGCTTAGAGCCAGCCCCAAAGCCTGTAACATATCGAACCTAGCCTATTCCAAGTGATCATCCTATGGACTTTACGTATTCATCACTAGGACCGGGGCAGCTACGCTTACTACGACCCGTGTTCATCATTGATGGGGCTTTCATATCATTGGAGATTTTGCACTTTGCGCGCAATCAAGCTCCCCCATATGCCGCTCTCTCGTACACTTGGGGCGACGGAGGCGAGACAGACATGCTGCAACTCAACGGGCGAAAGTTTCCCGTCAGACGCAATCTCTGGTCATGTCTCAATTACCTCGGCTTGAATGCGCGGTATTCGAAGGCGAATTACCTCTGGGTGGATGCCATTTGCATCAACCAGGAGGATATAGAGGAGCGAAACGCTCAAGTTCGCGTCATGGATGAAATCTATAGAAATGCATGCTATGTCTCCATCTGGCTTGGGCTTGATCCCCGCCGCGAGATCTACAGGGATCGGGTTGGAGGGCCCATAAGGACATTTGATACCGACGGTTTTATTTGGTGTGAACATGCGAAGCAGCTGGCAGACCATGAATATTGGTCTCGGTACTGGGTGATTCAGGAATGTTTGCTTGCGCGCGACATCCAGGTGCATTGCGGTAGAAACATAACGCCTTGGGAATATTTTCGAGAAGCCTTAAGCCTGGAAGCCAACGTGAATTTGCTCACTTTCCCAGAGGATAGCCGTACTACGGCGACACTCGACGCAAGCAAACACGGTGCTCTGCCTCTACTCCTGGCGCGGCTCCCTGGGGAAAATTTCCGACACTGTCCGCTCGACGAGCTAATCATACACCACCGCCATTCGCGCTGCAAGGACCCACGAGACCGTGTATTTGCCCTACTGGGACTTTGCCCGCCGGAGGAGCGGGCGTCCCTAGAACAGTTCTTCCCCAACTACTCCTTGAGTCACGACCGTGTCGTTATAATTACACTAGCCCACTTGCACGAGGTGAATCGTACACCTGTTACAATTGAATCCCAAAAATTATTTCAAGGTCTCGGGGTTGAATCCAAGGAGAGGCAAAGGAAACTCATATCGGCCGCAGCGGACTGTCCCTACTTCATAGAATATAACGCCGTCACAACTGATGCGGCTCGTGAAATGCGTGCTAGGGACTTGGCTTTCATGGATGAGTTTGAGTTGGAGTTGGGTCCACACGAAGGCGTAGGCGAGAACGAGCTCGAGACCTTTTATAACGAGCGTTCAAGCATTAGTCGCTGTAATATGCTCTGATTAGTCTTCCTGTTCTCGACACCGTGGACATATCTCCGCATTTAGTTGGTAAGAAGCAATCAATGATACTGACTGAATCTATAAATGCCATATTTTTTTGTGTGAATTCTATGTTATAATCTCAACGACAGTCTAATGCACATTTGAAATGAACGCCTGTCAACTCTAACCCATATACCTCGATTATAGCAACCTAACTTCGCTCTGGAAAAGTCTATCTAACCGACATACCATCCTCTACCCTCTGTACTCCAATAGCAACGCTTAGGCGCCCATGCGCCTCGCAGCCCATCGAGACCACTGCCAAGGGTGCGGGTAACCACCAGGCTCAGCATCGTAATAGTCGAAGCCCCCAACACCGCCAAAGTCCGCATATTTCTCAACCAGCGTCTCAATAGTCGGGCCCGTCTCGTTGAGTCCGACCCAACTCGAGCGCGGGTACGGGTACGTAAAGTCCGAGCTCGTGTACACCGTCGTCACGATGCGCTCGGGCTTCCAACTCCCCTCGTTGACACATCGCTCGTAGTAATCCGGTGTCTTGAGGCCCTTCCACGAGTTCCCGTAGAACTGCGCGTTGTACCAGTTGATGTCGGAGGCGGCCTGTTTCTCCAGGTCCTTATAGCTGAAGCAGCTAACAGAGCCCTCGTCTAGCAGCGCGTTAGAGACGGGGGCGAGGGTGATGATGAAGTCGGGTCCGAAGTCGGCGCGCAGCCGCTTGACGAGGTGTATGGTATCCGCGAGATTCATGGAGCCATCGCTGCACCCATTTTCACCGTCCTCGATGTCTAGATCTATGCCGTCGAAGCCGTGGTCTGTGATCGTCTTGTTCACCAAGGCGTAGTGGGTATCAAAGGTGTTGTTGTTCTTCTTTAGGAACTCATACCCTTGACGGAGCCACAGGGATACCTTGACGCCGGCGTCTTGTACTGTCTTGATCTCATCCCAAAACCAATCATTGGCTAGCGCATCGGGATCGCCGCCGTTTAGGCCCATAGTGTTGGCTTTAAGATCGAACTCGCCCATCAAGACATTCGTGGCATACGTCTTGTTGTCTGTGTTGTTGACGAGCAGGTCTATGTGGAACTTTGCACCGTCGTCGTTTGTCTGTGAGCCATAGTATTGAACAACACGCTTGGTATCTGTCTTTGGTTTGTCTGTGTCTCGTTGACAAGTAGCAGCTTGGGTGCCAAGCGCTAAGAGAAGAGGTACAGCTTTGGTGAACAGGCCCTTCATCTTGAACAAATTGATCTAACGTGTGAGATGTCTCTAGGTAGCCAAGACACAAAAGATCGCACGTTTCAACGTATCTTTATAGTTTTCTATGCCCCTATAGCTCCTATCTTGTATGCCGTCATCTTGCGGCCTTCTATTCTGTGATTTCATAACTCGAATTAGCGTTATGTTGACGCGTCCATTTCGTATAATCGTATACTCGTATAATAGCGACCGCCGAGACAAGATCACCTCCGGCAGTGGTGGCGGGTGGCCTGGGTGGAATGGACCCCGGAATCTTTCGACGGCTAGAAACCAAGCCCTCCGCGCCGTGCCCCAGAACGATGCCACGGGGTGTGAAAACCACGAGTTTACGGCATGCCTTGACGTCAAACGACAGCCATTAACCGGGCAGTGACCGGGTTTCTATTTCGGGTTTCTGACTCAGCCCGCTGACCATTAAACCAGTCCCACTCCGGTCCTGGGCGCAAGTGGCTTCCGATACGTAGTCAGTTTAAGTTGTTTGACAGTTGTTCGGGGAGAATGGTTGTTGACCCTGTTAACGTTATGCTATGCACCTGGACCCGATGGTTTTTCAAGATCGTCACCTTATTGATTGTCTCTTAGTCAGACGAGCGGTCTAGACTAAAATTGAATCTTATCTAATATACTATGCTACTGGTCAGATGCTCAAAATCGCAAATCTCGATGTTCAAGTCTTCGATGTCGATTCTATAAAGTAGTATACTATAAGCCACAGGTAGGTGTGACGGAGGATTGGCGATGACGCTATTCACACGCCAGACACTGCCTTGATTCCCCCTAACCTTCAGCGAGTTCAATTGATGTGGATTCTGCGACGCTTCAAAAACCTAGGCTAATTTGTATCGCCGGTCGGTAGCTTATACTAGCCCAGCAGGGGTTCTGCATGATGGGGAAAGGCAGCGGACTCTACGCGATGGGGGCTATTAAATAAACCAGGTGAATGCATTGAATGAAGAATCCTCGCATGATGATTTTACTAGAAGATAGGCCATACCTACGTATACACTTCCCCAATCAATAGGGGACCTAATGATCAACAGGAATGCAACCGGATTCGTAACTAGAACCTTCGCAATGGTTTATGTGTGTCGTCATACTAGTATATAGAGCCCATCTAGGAGGACCACTCAGCCACCAAGTGGCTAAGTAAGCATGCTCTAGATAACCTCATCTTAGCTACATATACTGGGTATAGTAGTCGCGCTATTCCAGTAGTACGTAGAAGTATAGAGGATATCGGTTGACAAGCTCTCAATAAATGAAGAGTGAAATCGCTTTACCAGTTATGATATCCTGACTACATGTGTAGAACTGGTTGAAAGGACCGGGGTTTGGCGCCACGCTGGAATATACGATCATCCTAACCTAGTGACCTGTTAGCTGTAAGTTGTAACCACATGAGCTAGTGTCGATCTCGGATTTATAAATAGTAGGGCAGATATAGGGTTAATAAGTATGTCGGCGCTTCTTCTTTTGCGGTTGTTGATGTGACAATACGCTCACTACTGACTGGTCTTGCTACTTTTTAATACATTCTCATTGTCAGTCCTTCGTTGCCTGGTTCTCTTAAGGGCCTGTCTGCCTAGGGCTGATTGTCGATCTCCCCGTCAGCTCCTGTGCAAAACATTTAGAGCTGAGGGCTGTCGCGTATCGCGCAACTGCTGAGTTGCATCTAAGCTGAGGTGCTCACATGTCTATTCTCTGAATTACCATCCCCGAGATATTTCCAGATTGTCGGATTCAGTCTCGAACTTCGCGTTTATAAGAGATTTGTACACACCATTGATGTTATGCATGTGAAATGTCGTCACATTATTGCTTTTTACAAGCCTTGTTGCAACCTGGAGGTGGGGTTAGACAACCTCCAAGGGCATCTCGGATCCGGACTGGTTGGATAGTGTGACGACCTCCTCCTCCCAACCTGTCACAATCGAGGCATGATCTTTTGTAAATCATCGGTTCCAGCTCAAGTGCGGGGGAGAAACGGCAGATGACTTGGGGTATATACATCAATGAATGGCTATCCCTTTATTAAACAATAGAGGATGCCCGCTCTACAGACAATTCATCCATTTCCACGGGATTGAGACCCCTTTCCTTATTAAGACTCTGTTTAAGACTAGACTAAATACACTCACCTAGACTCTACTATGGCTGTCAAGACCCCGCGCGTGATTCCAGAACCTGGGACGGTCCCCGACGTGGAACGGGACGCACGCGAGGCCTTCGAAGTACTTAAGGCCGGCGGTGTCATCATCGCGCCCATAGATACCGGGTACGGCATCATGTCGTGTAGCGCAGAGGGAATCAACCGGGCATTTGCGGCCAAACAGCGCAAGGCGGGCCACACGATTGGCGTTATCGGGACCCATAAAACCCACGAGCAGCTACATATCCTGCCGCCTGAGAAGTTCGAAATAACTCGTGTAGTCACGCAGGGCATGAACTATATGCTTGGTGTTGTCGCGCGCTACAGAAAGGACCACCCGCGAATTGCGGCGTGGAGTACTGAGACGCGTGAACTCGCTACAAGGGGAGACACTCTCGGCATCGGGATTGCTGAGTGCCCATTTCTAAGAGAGCTCGGAAGACTAAATGATGAGGACGGGCAGTTGATGGTTGGTAGTAGCGCCAACCTGACGGGCAAAGGGGCGAAGTATCTTGTTGAAGATATCGAGCCCGAGGTCTTTCAATCAGCCGATCTTATCGTGGATTACGGACTGCAGAGATACCATAGATACCGACGGTCGGGGACCATCATCGACATGGAAAATATGCGCGTGTTACGCATTGGAGCCAGTTACGAGGTCTTCAGAGAACGACTCATGAAATGGTGGGGAGTAGACCTGCCAGAGGACCCCGATAACAAAATCGATAAGGTAAAGGGAGTCGGTGTGGCCGTATCTATCAATGTCAATTGATGGGTATTAAATATGCCATGGGGTGAAGCAGCACTGGTGAGATAGAGTGTTACAGGTAAAGGGGTTCAAATTGTCGGGGTGTAGGATACTCTTCATGGCTGTCGGACGACTCGTATACTAGCTATAACCTTTGATATTTCTACACACTTGTTAATTATATAGTCATCTGTTTTATTACCAAGAATTAATCGACAATTGTTTCATTTCACTGCCTACCTACCTCGGTCATTCATTAAGAGGGAAGCCAAGCGCATAATTACCTATTGGGTCACGATTTTCATTGTCTAGCACCTCCTCCCTCCAATCCGGGATGCCCGGAATCCTAGCGTTAGTGCATCACATCACAAGGACGGTTGCCACTATCGCTGTCGTGACAAACATACTATCCTCTACTTACTTCCAGGGAGCATCAGGGTATGGATGAGGAATCAAGCACCAAGGTGTGAAAAGCTAGACAGTAAATAAAATGAGAGATTGTAATGTTCGAGACGAGCTGTATATGGTTCATGAGAAAGGGCTCAGGGGAGCATACCACGGAAAGGTTTAGGCATCTACTGACAACTCTTATTGATGCCTAGGTAACGCAACATTGAATATAAGTGTCGCGCATCTTCAGGTGCGTTGATTTGATCGGAACAAACTTAATAACCAAAGTGAACGGCCATACCGGCATTTATTATAGTTATAATTTATGCTAAAAGTTGGAGGCCTTCGGTACTCAAATTCGGATCATGCAGAATCGTCTTCATGAAGGGTATATAACAAGCGGACTGCATATTTGGTATCGGCCGAAGCCTTTCGGGGTTTAAACCTTGATGATGCTTAGGCGAATATGTGATCTAAATCTGTGACAGTAGAATTTTGCTGCTCAGATATTTCAGCTTAATTACTTTGATATGGAATAGGAGAAGATACACTCAGAAATAGAGGATTAGAATTCACATTTCGTGCGCAGGGCCTGCATCTGAGCTGTCAGGAATTTCCCAATGGCTTGGGAAGACCCACGACTCTCCCAAGCCCATCTTGATAGACCAATCACGGGAACCCGACTTCACTGTCCTGCGTTATCAATTCGAGATATTGCGACCATGTTTTTACCATCGCCTTGAAGTGCAGTGCACCCAGTATTCAATGCAATCTAAGAATATGAATCAAAATGAGTATCGTCATCGATATTATTTCACACTGGGTCAATCTGAACAGACTTGAACTGAGAGCGACTTTTCAATCTGGTTGAGTCTCACAAGTAATATCTGCAAACTAATGAGTCCATCAATGGTCTTACTAAGTAGTTGTGGTAGCAGGCGAGACGGGTTAAATATAACTGCTAGATTGAGTACTTCGCCCGTGTTTAGGAGTTCTTGATCAATTACTACTATTGCAACCACTTCGTTCGATAAAGTAGGGGGCTGTATTACGGCAATACGGTGCTACCTGTTTGATGTACTACACCAGTCTAGATGCCCAATGTTATTGTGGTAGAGCCTTACGTTAAGCTACGGTTATACGGTCGATTAAGAGTATCACATAACATACAACACGAATATGGGAACTCGAGGATTTCAATTAATATTACCAAAAGTCCTTCTTTGTCTCGACGGGCAAGATAAGGTATGTGAGAAGTATAACTTTCTACTCAAAGGTCCTTGTCCCAAATCTTGGCAGCCCCTTTTACATCATATAAATTAAGCCCCGGCTTCTCAATACGAAGCATGCCTGAATAAAGATCTAAGAATATGCCAACCTAATGTGTGACGAAGGGACATCCGGCTTTTGTGATTGATTTAGATGCTTATGGTCTGATGCATAAGAGCTTAGTAGAACGTGGAAACCTAATTTTCAAGCGTTCTTAAATATTTCAGCATAGGATATGCTACTATATGTCTTCAAGTGTTAATAATAAAATTTCTACGTTGTAGGTATGCATGAAAATTATGAGACCAGCATTAGTGACCATAGTTTTCTAGTTACCTGTATAATAATGAAACATAAGATTTGGTTTTCCCCTTAATTAACAAGTCTTTAACCTGGCTTGGCCATAATGCTTACGCAAGATAACCTGAACAATATTAGTGTCAGATATAAGTGATGGCATGTAACGTTAGGTTAATTAATTATATTAATTAGGTGTGTTGTTTCTGTCAAGTAGACGCGACTAATAAGCTACGCAAAATTTATATAAGGGCCCCTGTCTTCTTAACATAGGTCTACCTTTAGATATCTGTTTAGCAGATATTTTAGCTTAAAATATAACTTTTTATATCTAATACACTTTTTTAA
Source organism: Xylaria sp. FL1042 (assembly GCA_022495085.1). Taxonomy (NCBI): domain Eukaryota; kingdom Fungi; phylum Ascomycota; class Sordariomycetes; order Xylariales; family Xylariaceae; genus Xylaria; species Xylaria sp. FL1042. The sequence goes on from MU380449.1 coordinate 13,820, forward strand.
AAAGCAACCTTTAAAAAATAATTTCTATAAATACCTTTTATATAAACTTTAACTATTTTTTTTAAATAAAAATATTTTTGCAGTTATTTTGTTATTTAAGTATTAAACTTTTCTTCTTTTAATAAGTTTTTAAGTATTTTTTATTTCTTTTTTAATATCTTTTTAAGTTATCGGTGTTTTTAAATATTTTTAATATCTACAAAGTTAAGCTATTTTAAAAAAGTATTCCATTTATTTTTAAAAAATGCTTTTATTAATTTATTAGTAATTATATTAGTAGTAAAAATATATTTAACTTATAAAGTTTTGTTAAAAACTTTTTGTTGTAGCTAGTAGTTATAAATATTAATATGGCATAGCTTTATTTATAGTATAGCAATATTTTTTATAATTAATCTAATTGTTTGTTAATTATTGCATTAAATTTAAATCTGCTGATTATTTAAAATAATTTTTAATTTTTTAATTAACCGGCTAATAAATATAGCTTTTTTAGAAGCTTAAGCTAATGCTAGAAGTTTAGCCTCGGTTGTAGAGGTTGTTATAGTATTCTGCTTATTAGCTTTTTATTTGATAATCTTTCCGAATAGCTTTATTATATATGCTTGCAAACTTTTGCGGTCAAGGGTATTATTAGTAAATAAGGAATTGCTTGCGATAATAAACTTGTTCTTGTCTTTAAATTGCAGCGCGTAATATTAAATAGACTTGAGGTAGAATAATAATCGATCAGCGGAATTATAGTGCTTTAGTTCTAGATTTAAGTTAAATTATAATAATTAGAATGCTTTGAAAATAATATCAGGTTAAGTAATTATAGCCTTATATATAATTAAACTTATTTTCTTTTAGTAGCAATAAATTTTCTATTGCGTAGCTAGTTTATTATAAAGACTAAGTTCTTTTGCCTTTATTAAAATATATACTTTAAGAATAAGTCTGTTTTTAAGTTTAATAATTTTCTTAATATATAAAGACTATAATAGCTAGATCAAGCTTTTCTTGCGATCTTAAATTATTTTTACGCCGAGAAACCATAAGAGATTATTTTTACTAGTTATTTAATAGCGGCGTTTTAGTTTAGTGATTGCTTATTAAGCAATAGCTTTCTTAAATTATTAATAAGCTAGAATAATATTGTTTATATATATAAAAATAAAAACCCTTTGCTTAATATAACAATATAGCTTGTAAGAAATTATTTAGTAGCTTATTAATTTTAAAAATTTAGTTAACTCTTGCTGCTAAAAAAGCAGAGACTTTTAAAAGCTATATAGCGTTTAAAAAAATTTAAAAAAAGTCTAAAGCTTGCGGTAGCTTAAAAATATACATATATAGATTTTTTTGTTAAGTTTTATATTAACAAAAGCATTTATAACATTATACTGCTTTAGTTCTAGATTAAACTTAGCTATAATAGTTATAAAAGTTTAAAATAATCTACCTGCAAAAATAAATATATATATATTTTCTTTTTTATTAATTAGTTATTAGTCTTTTTAAATAATAAGTTTAGCTTTATACTTTTAATAAAAGCTATGCTTATTAAACTTATAAACATATATTTATATATAGTTTAAAATTAATTTTTTATAAGTAATATATATATTAACTTTTTTTTAAGTATTTATATTTTTATAGCTTTAAAAATATAATTCTTTAGCCTGCTTAAAATATTCTCTTATAAAATAAGTATTAAAATCTTTATGCTATTTAAGAGGTAGAAAAAGGTCTTAGCAATAAATTTTAAATTTAGTTTAAAGCAGCTTTGTTAGGTCTAGCTTTTAAAATGCCAAAACATCTTTTAAAATAAATTTAAGTAAAAATGCTTAAAGCTGCACTTTTAAAATAAATTTAAATAAAAGCGCTTAAAGCTATATTTTTAAAATAAATTTATATAAAAGCGCTTTAAGCTGCACTTTTGCAAAAAATGCAGATCTTTTGTTTTAAATAGATTTAATAGTGCTACTAAAGTAGCTTAAAAATCTTTTCAAAGATCTAGCTTTATTAGCTTTGCTTACTAATATACTATGCTATAACTCTGCAGTTATTAAGCGTTCTGCATTAAACGTGGCCTTTTAGCAACTTTTACGTGCTATAACTTTAAAAAAGGTTGTTTAAAAACTTTTTTTAAACCTTAAAATAAAATTAAGCGATTTAGTAGTTTTATTAAAATTTTTTTTTTAGCCAGCTTTTTTAATTATAGCGCTAAAAAAAGCATAATAAGCAAAAGATTTAAAAAAAGTAAAATATAAAGCAAAGATTACCTTAGTATATAATTAATTAAACTATAACAGCAAGTCTTTATCTTAATTCATGTTTTTACTAATATTTTCGTCTTTTGCTTTTTTAGCAAAATCAATTAATATATATACCTTTTAGTTTTTATATAAATTAATAAAGTTCTGCTAAGCAGTTTTTAAATAAAATTAATAAGTAATTTTAGCTAATAAGGCCTTAAACTTTTTATTAATAATTTTTAAAAGGTTATCCTTTAAAAAATCGATATCTTTTAAGAAAACTATGTTTTTATTAAATATAACGTCTTTAGTTATAATAACTTTATTAGCTCTTAATAACTAAATATAGTAGGTAGTAAATAATTAATATTTAATTAAATACCTAATCTAAGCCTTTAGATTAAGCTTTTTTTTTTTATTTATTTTTAGCTATATTGTTAATATTATAGCAAAAGCTTTATATTTATAAACCTTTAGGTATAATAATATAAATATTTTATTTTTTTTAACGATGTTGTCTTGCATTTAAAAGTAAATATAAAACTTTTTATATAAAGTCTTTTAGTTATAAATATATTTAAAAATATAATTATAAAAATATATAGCAGCTTTAACAATTTTTACTTAGAAATAAATCGGCAACTTTAATTTATTTTTTATAAATCGTATTTTTTCTTTAATTATACCTTTTAACCTTTTAGCCTCTCCGTTAAATATTTAAGTGTTAAAAAAAAACACTTTAAAAATAATCCCTTTTATTATTTAAAAATGCTAGGCAAATTTAAAAGTATTTTTTATATTTGTTATTATTTTATTATTATATTTTATTATTAAAACCTTAATCTTATAATAATCTTTTATATATTTAATTAAATATATAAATATATTTTTAATAAATAAATATATCCGGTCGTATAAGTAATAATCGAAAGTAAAGCTTAAATATTAGTTAATAATAAGTATTATATATTATTTTTTGTCTCCGTTTTTTTAAGAGTTTTTGTAGTTATAAAAATCGATTGCTAGCTATATATTAGCTGCTGTTAGCTTCTTTTATAGTTATTTATTAATTTAGCGTTTAATTTTTAATATTTTGCATGCGTTGCATTAAGTAATTTTTATTTTATTATTTTTATTAAAAGCTTAGCAAATTTTTACTTTTTAAAATAAAATTACCAAGTATTGCATTGCTTTAAGTTCTAGGTAACCTATTTAAAGATGCTATTTAAACAGGTCTTTTTATAAGATTAGTTTTTTTGTATATAAATTAAGCTTGTTTTGCTATATATAAAAAATAGATCTTTAAAATAAAAGTAAAAAGTATTTTAAAATAAATTAATCGAGTTAATCTTATAAATAGTATAGAGTTGAACTATTTTTTTGTTGTAGAAAGTTTATAGGTAGCCTGTTATTTTATTAGTATTTTAACTAATTAAAAACTTAAAGTAATATTAGATTGGTAGCTATTATAAGACAAAATGCTATATTGTATAGTCGGAAAACTTTTAGTCTTTTAAGTCTTTGGACTTAGACGTTAACTTTTTTGAAACCTTTAATTAAAATAACTTTGTTTTCTGCATATACTGTATTATTTGGGTTAGCTTTTTTAAAGTTTAAGAACCTGCTGATTTTATTAAATATATATATTGTAATGCTTGAGTTTAAAATCGTAGAATTTTTTAGTTTATAGGTTGTTTTAGTTTTGTTTCTAGCTATAAACGCTGTTTAAGCTAGTTTTTTTGATAGTTAGTCGGTATTAAGTTTAGCTTTTTTTTATTTTGTTTTTTTCTTTCGAATACGTTTAATTTTTTTTAAAAGTTTTAGATTAGACTTTAGCAGTCGTGAAACTATTTTTTAAACCGTTCTGTTTAAAATAAAGTTTTCGCTTGCTAATTTTAAAAAGGCATACTAGTACTTGTTTAGTAAATAGTTTTAAGTGTATAGCTTGTAATTTATATTTTTATTGTTAATATCTGCTTGGGAACGCTTAGCTTTTATATTTCTGTTACGTTCTTGTAATCTTTTGCTATAATTGCTGCTTCTGCTTTTATTTGTTGGTTTTAGACGTTTTAAGGCTTTTTTTACTTTTATTGTATTGTTTGCTTTCTCGGTGTTTTCGAAGTTATAAAAGCTTTTTTTATAAGGTTTTTTTTTAGGTGGTTTGCTTTGGATTGATAGCTTAATGCTTGCTTTGTCACGTAAATCTGCTGCGATTGCAGTATAGTCTAAAGTTTTATTTTTAATTTTTTGTCGATTAAACTGTTGAAAAGCTATTATTTATTTTTAATAATTTTTTTTTAAGGCTTTTTTTAGGTCGGTAGTAATATTATATAATTTTAAAAGATTTGTTGTTTTATGCTTTATTGCTAGAGCTAGCTTTTTTTTTTATTTAGTTGTTTAGATTTTTAGGTCTTTTAGTAGTTGTTTTGTACTGTTGTCGATAAACAATCTATAGTTTAGCCTTGCTTAATGTATTAGGCTTTTTTTTAGGTGTGCTTTAATAATATAAAGCTTGTTATATTATATATCGAGTGTATTTATAGGTTTTAACAGTATGTTTTTATAGTTTTAAGATATTGTTTTAAAAATCTAGTTTTTTAATTAATTAATAGTTTTAATTTAATCGGTATATTTGTATATTTTTGTATTATAATTATTTGAGTCTATGTTATATGCGGTTTGTTTAAAAGTAGTTATCTTGGTTATATTTTGCAGAAGTTTTAGGTTTATAGTTTTATAATTTACTGTTAAGAAAAACCTTGTAAATAATGCTAGTATATTTGCTACTTTTAAATAGTCTTTAACTTTAAGCATTATAAGTTATTTTAGTTATAATATTTTTGTATTTAGTTTTAAAGTAATATAATCTTATAAGTCTAAGCTAACTGTTTTGCTTTTAAGCTTTCTGTCTTATAAATAAAAATTATTTAAGTATTTTAACGCGATCTTTGCGTCTTAATTAATTAGTTTTTGCATGCTAATCACTTAACCAAGCTAATAGCTTATTTAATAATAGTTAATTATAGCAATAAAACTTTTAATTGTTAAATATAAATAATAGCATATAATGTTAGATTAATTAATTATATTAATTAAATATATTGTTTTTGTTAAGTAAACGCAACTAGTAAGCTACACAGAATTTATATAAGAGCCTTTATCTCCTTAACATAAGTCTACCCTTAGATACCTGTTTAGCAGATATTTTAGCTTAAGATATAACCCCTTATATCTAATAATTAGTTACCATGCCCCACCCCTTAGCGAACCACACCCCTTAGCAAAACAGCCAATTAAAATAAATCTTATACAAATCTTATATACTTTAACAATTTAAATAAAATCAGCTAATAAGTTAATTAATTAGCAAAATATATAGTTAAACAGTAAATTAACTAGCTAATTGTTATATTTATTTAATAAGCGTGACTAACGCTTTAATCGTGTATAAATATTACGCGGTGCAAGGTTAAAGTTAGCTAAATTATTATTATTTTTATTAACCGCTTTTTTTTTAACAACTTTACTTTTAACCTTTTTTATAGCCTTTAATTTATTATTTTTAAGCTATTAACACCTAGCTAATATTTTTATTATTAAAATAAATCTTTTATTTAAGTTAGAGATTTTTTGCTTTTTTTTTAGCCGTAGCTGCTTTAGTTTAGCTTTTAAGCTTTAAATTTTCTAGTTTTTTAAGACTATTTTAAAAGACTGCTTTTTAAAAGCTAGCAAGGCCTTTTTAAACTTTAGCTAAGTGCTTAGGCTTTTTTTTTATTAAAATTTTATATATTTTGCGCTATTTTTAATATTTTAACTATTTTAGCGTTATTATTTAAGATTACCTTGCGCTTAAAAGTTATAGCACGTTTTTATTATAATTTTAAATAATTTAAAGCCTTTTAGCGGTTAATTAGCTAATTTTTTATTATTTTAAAGCTAAATTTAATATTTTTCGGCATAAAAATATTATTTTATGTTTTACTATAATATTATATAAAGTTAATTTTATTAATAAGCGCTATATTAATAAAGCTATTTAATTTTTATAAATGCTTTTAATATATAGTTTTAAAGGCATTATATAGCCTATTATTTAGCGGTTAAAAGCTATATAAAATATATATTAAAAAAAAAATATAGTTATATATTATTAATATATACTAACGCTATAAATTTGTTTTTAAAATAAAAGGTTAATATATATTTTACGATTTTTTGCTTAAAAAAAATTATAAAAATAAAAAAATTATATATATAAAAGCATAGCTTTTATGCTTATTAAAAATTAAAAATATAACTTTTAAATTATTTTAGTTGTAAATTTTATATATTTAAGGTATAAAAATATATTTTAGCTATAATAAAGCTATTTTATTATTTGTTTAGCTTTTTTTAATGTAAATAAAGTATTAATTAATAATAGCTTTAAATTTATTAATAAACTATTATATTTAAAGGTTTTTTTTTTTAAAAATAATAGCTAGATTTAATATAATATTAGCAGCAGAAATAGCCTCGATAAACAAAAATTAACTATGCTTTTAAAAGCTTTTAAAAATAGATTTTTTAGTATTAAAGGTTTTAAAAACTAAAAAATCAAGCTTTATAGCTTAGTTAGCTAATTAAGCAAAAAAAAAGCTATTTAAACTATTTGCTATATTAAAACTAGCTATAATATTTTTTTTATTAATGTTAAATATATATTTTAGCTAAATTTAGCTAAAATCTTTTTAATAATTAAAATATTAATTAATTAATTTAGCTATAAAGCTTTTAAAGCGAGCGGCCTTTTGTTTTTTGCTAATTTTAATATAAATTATAAAGTTTTAGCTTTTAAAACTATTTATTTAGTTAATCTTTAAAAAAGCTTTATAACTTTATTTTTTTATTATCGCTGCTGCTATAGCTTATATAGCACTATATAATAAAGCAGCGCTTAAAGCTTTCTAGTATAATATTTATTATATAATATTTTCTTTTTGCTTTTTAAATAATAGTTAATAAAAGTGTATAGCTTTTTAGCGCGAAAGTTTTTTTTTAAGTTTATAATAAAGAATAATTTTTAAAACGCTATATTTTTAGGCGGCTTTACTTAAAAATATACTATTATTAATCACTTTAAATATAGCATTTACGAGAAAATCTTTATTATAAGGCAGCATAGCAATAACTTTATTTTTAGTTTATTTTTAGTTAAATTAAGTAATATTAAAAAAAAATAGTTTATTTAGCTAAATGCGCTGTTATTTATACGTAATATACTAGTTTAGTTTTTTATTAACGCCGATTTTTTACCGATTAGCTTAAAAATAACTAAATAGCGCTAATTTACTAAAAAAAGGCTTTTTAGCGATATATTTTATATAAAAAAAGCTTCATTAATGGCTAGTTTTTATATAAGTTAATTAGGTGTATTTAGGTGGAGTGGAGCTAGTTTGGCTGTTTTGCTAAGGGGTGCGGTTCGCCAAGGGGTGGGGAATGGTATTGCTGTGGTTCCAGCTGTCAAGTGGAGACACCTTGGGCACGGGCCCCAGGGTACAAGTACCCCGCACCACCGTTTATATAAGTAAGTATATAAATAATAAAAAATAGCTTATACTTTAAAAAAAAACAAGCAATATTTATAACTAATATAAATTTTTAACTAAAATATAATAATTATTTTAGCTAAGGCTTTATATTAAATAAATATAAAACAAAAAATATAAATAGCTATTTAAATAGCTTTATAATATTATTTAAAAATTTATTTAAATTTTATATAATTTATTATTTTAAATTTTTATTTTTAAACTTTGTTTAAATTTTAAATCTTTATAATTTATTTTAAAAATAGCTAAATTGTTAAATAGCTAAAGGGTATAATATTATATATAAACAAATAAGTAAAATAAATAACTATATTTATCGATTTATTTAGCTAAATAATAAAAAAGTAAAACTTTTATATAAAAAATTCTTTTTAAGAAAGAGAATTTTATATATATATACCGCTTAATTAATTAAGCCGGTAGGTTAGTTTAACTTATATATAAATAGCTTTATATATAACTAAAAGTAATAGCCTTATATATAGTTAACACTAGTATTTTAATACTAGCTTTTTTTTTTTTTAACTGCGATATGCCTTTATATAACTACTAAAAAATATAAAAAACTATAAACGCAAAAAAATAATAGCTATATTATATAGCTAACTTATAGCTAATAAAATTGCCTTAATAGCATGTTAAATTATTGTTTTTATTATATATATATTGCGTTATAAAATGTTTTTGCGCACGCAAAAAAAAAAGCTAGTTTATAAATGCTTTTTATATATAACTTCTTTAAGCAATTTGCAAGTGCTTTTTATATATAACTTTTTTAAGCACTTTATAAGTGCCTGCTATATATAACTTTTTTTTTATATATAACTTTTTTTAGCATTTTTATAAGTTTGCTTCCGTGGTTTATAAATAAACTATTCTTATGCTTATTTTTTTTTTTTTTTTTTTATATGCATATATATATATATACACGTCGTACGTATATTTTTTTGCTATTGTTTTTAAAGCTATACTAATAAAAATAATTATATAAAGCAGCAGCAGCAATAATAGCAGCAGCAGCAGTATTATTAGCAGCAGCAGCATTATTATTATTATTATTATTACTATATATAAGGCTTTTTACTATTTAAAGTATTATATTAATAGCAAAATAAGCAAAGTTATTAGCAGCAGCAATAGCAATAATATATTTACTACTGCTTTTACTTTTGCCGCCGGTTATTTATATTTTGCGCTTCTGCTGCTTGGTAAGATTGTTTAATTTAAAAACTTTATTTATACGCTCGATAATAGCGCTATTAAAAAATATTATTTTTTTATAAAAACCCTGGCTTACTAAGCTTTTATATAAGCTTTATATATAAATATATATTTTTTTTTTGCTTTGCTTTTTATATAAATAGTTTTTAATATATTTTTTTACTAATATATTTTATTATATAATAATAAAAAAAAAATATTATTGCCGCTGCTTTTTTTATTAATATTATATTTAAAATATTACGCAATAATAATTTAGCCGACGTTTAAGCAAAACTTATTTATTAAAAAAAATATTTCTAAGCTATTTTAGTTTAAAATTATAAAGCTATAGTGCTTAGTAAATATACTAATAATTTATATAGTAGCTGTCGTAGTTATAATAATATATTTTTTAAAATTTATTATTATATTTTTAGCTTTTAAAATAGCGCTTATACTGCTTATATTTAACGCTTATATAGCGCGCGTTGCTTAATCCGCAGTTAAAAAAGTAATAGTTTTACTTATATAATATTTTAGGCCTTTTAAAATATAAATAAAAATTTCGTTGTTTTTTTATGTTTTTTTTTTTTTTTTAATATTTATATATAATATTTTACTTAATATTTATATATAATATTTCTTTTAACGCTTATATATAATACTTATTTTTTCTGCTATAATTTAATTATTAGCTGCTTTTTATTATATAAGCATATTTTTTATAATCTTTTAATAAGTGCTTTAATTTATATAAGCAGCTTATTTATAAAAACAAGAGTTTTTAGCGCTTAGTTTAGCGTACGCTTAATAAATATATTTGCTAGGTTGTTTTTATTATTAATTTATTATATTTTAAAAATTTCTTTTTTTTTATATAATTTTTAAAAAGATATAATATTAATTATTAGTTTTTTTTTTTGCGTTGTTTTTAGCTTAACTAAGTAATTATATAATAATTTTAAGTTTAAGCATAAAATAACTAAAATTAAAAGCAAGTTAAATACTTTTATAATCTTTTAAAAAGTTATATAAAAAATAATAGCGCTATTAAAACCGCTTATTATATTATATAATTTATTAGCTAAAATATTTTATATAACATGTTTATATTTGCTTAAGTTTTAATATATAATATTGTTTTTAATTTTAAAATCTAAGTTTATTATATTTTTTATATAAATTTTAACCGCTAATATAATAATAAATTTAAATTAAAACGTTATATTTAAATTATTAGCAAATAAGTTGTTTATAAAAATAAATAGCTTTATATAATTAAAATTAAAAAAAATAAATATAAGTTCTCGACTTAGGTTATTTATTTATTATTTAATTTATTTATTTAATGCTTTAATATTATATAACTATAAATTAATTATTTAAACTATAATAATAAAATTATACGCAGCTTTTAATTAGCATATATTATTAATATATATTTCTTAGGCTTATTAAAAAATATAAGCTTAAATAGATTTTTTTATATAAGAGTTAACTTTAGCTAGATTTTTAGCTTAGCTTTTTTAAGTTATTATAATATTGCCTTTATATAAAAAGATCTTTTTGCTATTAAATTCGATAAAATAATTAAAAAATAAAGTTTTTTTTAGCTTTGCATAAAATCTTGCTTGTTTAAGCTTTTTTTTTTTATACAATAAAAACTTTAGCATTATAAAGCTTAAGGTATTATTTATTTATATTTTAGTAATTTTAAAAATATCTAAGCTATTATATATAAGCAGTAAATATAAGTTATATATAAACATTTATATTTTAAGCTTTTTTTTATAATGCTAATAATAAGTCTTAAACTAATATAGCTTAAATTTAGCCAGGCTATAAAAAGGTTATATAATATATAAAATAATCTTTAAAAAGTATTTATTTTTTAGCTTTAAAAGTAAATAAGTATAAATATTACGCGATAGCTTATTTTTTAACTAAATATAAGCTTAAATAATATTTCTAAGCTTATATAATATTTTAAAGTCTTATATAAAAATAGGTTTAAAAGCTAATATTAATTGTTAACTTATTTATTAAATTATTAATAATTAAATAAAAACTATGCTTTTTTTAATATTGTTATATTTTTATATAACTAGTTTTAATTTTTTATATAGCTTGGTATTTTTTTTTTTTACTTCTTATATAAAGCAAGATTTAAAAATATATTTTTTTTTATATATATTTAAGTTATATATAATAAATTTAAAAACACTTTATATAACAAGCTTGTTAATCTTTATTATATTTAATTTTTTAAATATTTTTTTAAAGATTATAATAATTTTATTTACGCAAAGCTTAATAGCTAGCTTAAAAGCTTATTATTTTTTTAAAGTTAAAAAAATCTAAGCTGTTTTATTTTTATATAATAAATAAGTAGCAGATTTTTTTTTTAGCCGGCCGTGTTTTTTTTGCGCTATTATTAGCTATACTAGTTATATATTATTATTTTTTAAGTCTTTTTTTAAGCATTTATCGTGCGATAATATAGCTTAATTTATATATATTAAAAATAAATCGGGCTGTTAATTAAAGCAATAATTATATTCGATTTTTTAATTGTTTTAATTTTATATAGTTTTTTTTATTTTTTTTTTTTTTTTATATAAAAACTTTGCTGCAAAGCGGAAAAATAAATATATTATATAATAATAAACTGTTTTATTTTCTGATCGCACAGCTGATTTTAACTTTTGTATAGTTTTTGCGTAGTATTTTTATTGCTTTTTAAACAGCAGCTTCTTTTTATATAAAAGCTAAAAAAAAAAAAAAATCTTTATTAATATAAAAGTATACTTTAAAAATAAAAAAAATTAGTATAAAGCTATTTAGCTTAGTTATATTATTTAGCGCTTTTATTATTATTTATAAAATTAACTTATTATTTATATATACGTTGATTTTTTTTTAAAGAATATTATATGTATATTTTAGCGGTTTATACGCTTGTTTTATTTTTTTAACTACTTAATATGCTTCGACAAGTATTTCCTAGTATTATACGCTTGTTATTTTTATATAGTTTTAAAATTTATCCGATAAAAAGTTAGTTCTAAGGTTATATATAATAATATTTAAAGGTTTTTAATAAATATTAATTTAATATTTATATAATACTTTTTAAATATTTTATATAAATATTAATTTTAAAAAAATAGCTGCTTAAAATAATATTATAGCATTAATAATATATAATATAAACTTGTTGCTTATTTATATAATATTTATTACTATTTTATAGTTAAATTTATAGTTGTTTTTAATTATAAACTTAAAATAATATAGTGCTTTATTATATATTTAGCAATAATAATAAAACTTTTAGATTTTTTTTAAAATTAGTTGTTTAATTTTATGTTTTATATAAAAAAATATTTTATATAGTTTTTTTATATAAAAATGTTTAAAGCGTTAGTGTAAACGCTACAGCTTAATTTTAATAAAATAATTAACTGCTTTATATAAGCTAATATTAAAAAAAAAATGTTTTTACTTACGTACGACAAAAATAATAACTTTGTTTTTTTATATAATAATATTTTTTATATTATTAAAGTATATTTTTAAATAGTCTATGTTTTTTAATAAAAATAAAAATAGCGTAAAAGTATTTAATATATAAAATATTATATAACCGATTTAATTATTAATTTTTATTATTTTAATAAATATTATTATATAATTTCTGCTAAAGCTTATTTTTGCTGTTTTAAAAGCTTATATAATCTTTATATAAAGGTTATTTTATATATATGCTTTTACTTGCAGCTTTTTTATAGTTAAGAATTTTAAAGCGTTTATATTTTAAATAATGCCTTAGTACTTTATATAATATTAGTTATTAAATATAAATTAGTTTAAAGGTTAGTTTATTATTATTGCTTAAATATTTTCTTAGGTTATATAATATATAAATATATTATTTATAAAATATTATATTATATTTTTATTATATATATTAAAATTATTTTTTTTTTTTATATAAATCTAGGTAGCTTTTATACTTGGTAAAATAAATAAAGAATTTTGCTAGCGTTAATTTATTGCTAAATATTATCTTATGCGTGTTAAAATATTAACTTTTTATATAAAATTTTTTTTAAAAAATATAATAGCTTAACTAATAACTTTTTTTTTAGCAGACAAAGCATTTCTTTTTTATATATATATTTTTTTATAAATAAATATTTATATAATTTTAACTAAAATATTATTTTTATATATTGTAAAAATATTATCTAGTGCTTTTATATTATATAAAATAATAGTTAGCTTAATTATAGCGCCGGTTTATATAATATATATTTTTTGCTTTTTATATAAAATGTTTATTTAATAAATTATTTTTAACTTAAAGGCATAAACAAAAGTTAAAAAAAAAACTTTTATATATAAGTTTTTAAAAAATAAAAGCTATTTTAAATTTTAATACACTTTTATATGCTTATGTAATAGTTATACTAAAATATATTTTTTTTAAATATTTTACTTTAAATACTTTTTATGCTTTTAACAGCTTATCGATTATAATTTTTAAAGCTTTATATAAAATAATATTCTTTTTTTGCCTATATATTTATATAAAAGTAATATTTATTTAATTAGTTTAATATTAGTTATAGTTTATAATTATATTAAAGTATAAATTTATAATATTATATGTTTTTTTTTACGTATAATTAAGGCCGATATAGTATATATAATAATCTTTTGCATAATTAATTAAAATAGTTAAAAATATAGCATAAAATTAGTTCTTTATAATCTTTATTTTTTAGCAAAAATTAATAAACTGTTATACTTTATTATAAAGCAGATTATATAGCTTTTTAAAATAATTTTTTTTTTTTGCTAAGTCTTTAAAAATATTTAATATTTTACTGCTAAAATAATCTTGTTTTAAATATTATATATAAATAAAATCTTAATCTAAAATATAAATATTTTAATATTTAATATTATATAAAATATTAGTTGCTATTTAAAAATTTATAAAAAATATTATAAAACTAAATATTTTATTATATATTAAAAGTATAATATACTTTTAGCTTATATAATTAATTTATATATTAATATAATAAATTAATAGCGCTTTATAAATAAGATTATTTTTTAAAAGTATGCCTTTAGTGCTTTATTAATATTTTATATATAATAGTTTTTTTAAAACTATGCCTTTATTTTAAAAATAAATATAGTAGAGCTACTTTATTATATAAAAAAATTATTATTGCTAAAGCTCTAGTTATAAAGTTGCTAGCTTAAAATTAAAAAAAAAAATAGTCGTGCAATTCTTTCCTTTTTTAATAAAGCGGATTAAGTTTAAAACTTTTATATAAAAATTTAAAATTTATACGTTAAAATAAAGTTACTTTTTGCTAGTTATATAATATAGTTTTTTTTTAAACATAGCACAAGTTTTTAATTATAAACACCTTTTATATAAAATATATTATAAATTCTGCCGATAATTTTAATATCGATTACCTGCAAAATTTATATTTTAGCTAACTTAAAATCTTTTGCTAATATTTTTTAAAAGTTTTTAAGCTTGTACAAGCTTTAACTATATTTTATATATAAATATATAGCCTAAATATTAATTTCCTTTTAAGTTGCTCTGCTAAAGTCGCGTAAAATATTATCGTATATATAAAAGTCGATTATTTTTTATATAGCAAATAAAAAGATGCTAGTATATTTAGCAATCTTTTTTATTATAAACATGTATAAAAAATCTTTAACATTTTAAAAGGTTTAATTTAAAAAACTTTTATGCGATTATTTATTGTCCGACATAATAATAAATAAAAAATTTAAATTATTATATAAACTCTTGCGCAATTTATATAATAATAGTTAAAAGTAGCACAATTATATACTATTAACTAAACTTTTATATAAAAAGCTATACCTAAGGCATATTAAAATAATTAATCTTTCTTTTTTATTAGTTTTTATTAAAAAAACCAAAATATAATATAAAATATAAGGCCTATACGTCAAGGTTAAAATTTTATCTTTACTTTTGCTAATTTATATTTTCTAGCCAAAAATACTAATTAATATTAAATAGCTAAAAGGTATAATATTATACGTAAATAAATAAGTAAAATAAATAACTATATTTATTAATTTATTTAGCTAAGTAATAAAAAAATAAAACTTTTATATAAAAAATTCTCTTTAAGAAAAAAAATTCTACGTACGCATACCGCTTAATTAGTTAGGCCGGTAAGTTAATTTAACTTATATATAAATAGCTTCGTACGTAACTAAAAGCAGTAGCCTTATACATAGTTAACACTAATATTCCAACATAAATTATTATTAAATATTAAACTTTATAGCAATTTTATAGCAGCTATTAATTTATAAATTAATATTTTAAAAATAAAAGTTTTAATAAATTAATAATAAAAATAAATTATTTATTTAATAAAAAGTTTTATTTATTTAATAAAAAGTTTTATTTATTTAATAAAAAGCTTTATTAAAAATTAAATAATAAAAAAGATTTTTTTTAAAAGCTAATAAATTTTTAAAAATTTAAAAGCTTAAATATTATATAAACTTAATAAAAATAATAAATTTAAGCAGTATTTTTTAACGCTTTTTTATTAAATAATATTATTTAGCTTAAAATATATAACTAAAGCTAAAAATAAAATAGTTTTATTATTAACTTTAAAACTAATTAAAATAAATTATATAATATTTAATAAAATTTATTAAATATAAATTAAACTAGTTTAAGCTTTTATATTATATAAATTATAGTTAATAAAAGTTATAATTAAATTAAATAATAATTTTTAATAAATAATATTATTTATATAAAATAATAATAAAAAAACTATTTAATTTAATTTTTTTAAAGCTATAATATAAGTTTTATATATATATTATATATTTTATAGCTTTTTTATAATTTTTATAAGCATTTTTTTAATAAAAAATAAAACTTATATTAGTTATTTATAAAAATTTTAAATAATATTTTATTAACTTTTAATAATTAATTAAAATATTTTAAAAAGCTTTTAATAAATTTATTTATAACTTTACGAGTTTATAAGATAGCTTTAAATAATTATGTTTATTAAATTCGGAAAAAAAAACTATACCTAGTAAAAGGGTTGCATTTATGCTGCAGATAGCAAACAACGCAAAAATCTTATTAATAATAATAAACAACCTATTTATTAAAAACGCAACAAACGCGCAACTAAGACCTATTAGCGATATAACTATAACTTAATAGCGTTTTTATAAAAAACATATTGCTAAAAGACTTGCAGGTTTAAAAAATGCTGTAAATAAAATATTAAAACTTATACTATAGCTAATATTAAACAGTAAAGTAAAAAAAGAACTTTTTTTTTAAAAAAACGCAAAAAAAATATAGCTACTGCATATAATTTAAAATATTTATATAAAACAAATTAAAAAAAAACGCGCAGCAATTATTATAAAAATAATTAACAGAGAATAAATAGCTAAAGCAATAAAAAGCAATAAAAAAAACTAATTATTTATACGCTGCGATTTAAACAAAACTTTATAAAAAGCTTTTAAACAAGCGTTTATTTTAATAATAATAAACTTAACTAAAAATTAAGCGTAAATAATAGCAGCTATTTAGCTAGGTTATATTAATAAAGCTAAGCCTGCAAAAAATAATAAAAAAATTTTAGTTAAAATAAATAATTAATTAAATAATTTAAAAAAAAAAACGCTAATAAATATTATTAAAGTTATAAATATAACTTTAACTAAAAATAATGCAGTAATAGCTAAAAAGCTATAAAGTAATAATATAATAATTATATTTAAAAATATAATACTTAAAAAAGCTAGTAATAAAAAATAAATTATTAAAGCTTTTAAAAAAAATATAAAAATATAAAGCAAAAAAATTGCGGTAATAGTTAAAAAGGTATTTATAAAATAAATTTAAAAAATATATTTTAATAAAATATTATTATAGCTACTGCGCAGTAAGCACTTAAAAATTACGCAGTATAAAAAAATAGTATTAAAAAATATAAAAGCAAAATTTATTTTTATTATAATATATTTAAATAATTTTATAGCAGCTAAAGCTATTTATAATAATAGCTTAATATAAAAAATATAACTGTTTAATTATAAATTTTTTATAAAAAAACTAAACGTTATATAATATTATAACTGCTATAAATTTAAGCATATTATAAAATTTTGCTTAAAAAACGTTAAATATAAGTACTATGCTATTTTTAAGCATTAAAAAAATAAAAAAAAATACCTTATAAAAAAAATAAAGGCTAAAAAAAGATATATAAACTATAATAGCAACTATATAGCATAAAATAAGCTATATAAAAAAAAAAGCAAAATAAAAAAAAAAGTAAAAGCTATATATATATTATAACTTAAAAGCTTTTAAAACGTAAAAAAATTAGCAGCTATTAATAAAATAGCTTTAAACAGCAAAATATTAGCGCTTTTAGCTTTAGCTTTTATAAAGCTTAATAATATAAAATCTTTAATAAAAAAATAATAAACTAGTAGCGCAAGCAAAAATATTTTTTTATTTACGCAATAATTTATAATATTATATTTTAAAATATTGTAAAATTAAAAAATAATATAATAAAAGCGCTATAAAATAATAATTTTAATTATTTAGTAATATAAAAACTTCTAGTTAATAAATATAGCAATATTTACTGCTTAAAGATTTATAGATATTACTTGGTATAGTCGGCTAAAAAAGCTATATTATATATAAATAAAAAAATTGCAGCGAAAACTTTAAAGCAAAACTTTAAAAAAAACTAAGCGTGCATAATAATAAACAAAAAAAACCTAGCAGTAATTATATAATTAATTTACTTGCTTAACTAAAATAAATTAAAATAGCAAAGCTTATTTTAAACTATTAAAAATAAAAGCAAACTAATAAAAAAACATATAATAATAAAAGATTTTAACTTATATTATTTACTATAAAATTTAAAAGGTTATTAAAATAAAAGCATAGAAAAGTTTTTAAAATTTATAGCAGCATAAGATTTAATATTAAATATTTTTTTTAAAAAAGTAACTAAAACCTGTTAAAGCTAAAAAAACTTAATAATAAACCTAATATAAGCGTTTAATAAACTAGCTATAATATATTAAAGCGACCTAAAATAATTAAAATTTAATTATAAAGCTATTTAAATAATAGTAAAATTAAAACTAAGCCTAGAGAAATATATTTGCAAAGTAAAAAAATAAAACTAGCTAAAAATTAATAAAAAAAAAGCGGCAGTAAAAGCAATAATTATTATTATTAAAATAAATACTCTGCAAGCGATTAATAAATTAAACGCAGCTTTTAATCTGCTAATTAAACAGCTAATAAAAATAGCAAATAAAGCAACGCTTAAAAAAACGCTAAAAAAAGGCTATTAAGCGCTTATTTAATAGTTGCTAAAGGTTATAATAGTAAAAAAGCAAGCTAAAAGGTTATATAAGAAATTTAAAAGTAAAAAAATTACTGCGGCTTAGCTAAAGCTTAAAAAAAAAAAGCAAGCTTTTATTAAAAAAATAATTAAAGCTTAAAAATAAAACTAAAAAAAAGCTTTAGCAAAAATATTTAAAAACTTAAAATTATTATAAAACCTAGTTAAATAAGCTAAGTTGGTATATAAACTAGCTTTAAAAATTATAGCTATTTTACCGCTAAGTAAATTAAAAAAAAAACCTGCAGTTGTTAATATTTTTAAAAAAAAAACTGCTTTGCTAATAAAACGCTTTTTTTTAGCACTGCTTATAAACTTAATTAATATTTTAACTAAAGACTTAATATATAATAGCTACTAGCGCTTTAAAATAAATATATTAACTAAAACAAAAAATATAATATTGCTGATTTAATTTTTAGCTTTTTAAAAAATATTTAATAAAAACTATTTATTTAACAGCTTTTTAAAAGCATGCAAGCTAGCTTTAGCTAAAAAGCTAGCTATATTATATATAGCTAGCTTTATATTAAAATATTATTTAATAAAGTTTTAGCAAGCTAAAATTATTATTATTTTTAAGCTAGGCAAGCTTAAAAAAGTTAAAAAAACTATTAAAAGTTAAAGATTAATTGCACTTATATATATAGTTAAAAAAGTTTTAAAAAAAAAGCTTTATTATTATATAATAAAAATAGCTAAAAATAAAAGCTTTTTGCTTAGCGGTTAAATAAGCAATAAAAAAAACAAATTAATTAACATAATAATTAAGCTAGTAGCAAAAACTACTAAAATAGCTATTAATAAAAAAAATACTGCTATATTATTATAATTTAATATTATAAAAGCTTTTAATATTATTAATAAAAAAAAACTAGTATATATTTTGCAGCAAAAAAGCTATTTTTTTTAAGTTATATTTTAGGTTTATTTTTTTATATTTAATAAAATAGTATAATTTTGCTTTAATAAAGCAGCGTTATAGCTTATTATATTAAAAGCAAAAGTATTATAAAGGTTATTATTATTGCTTCTGCTTTTTTTTTTATATATTTTAATATTATATAAAGACTTAGCAGCGCACTTAAAGTTAATAATAGCTAGCTTTATTAATAATATTAACTTATTAATAACTAATTTAAAAATAAAATAAAACTATAAAATATTAAAAGCGGCATAAAAGATTTATAAAAGCTAGGCCGTAAAATATAATATAAAGTTTATATTATAAAAAAGCAAGCTAATATATTTTTTCGGTAGCAAAGCAGCTTTTACTTAAATAGTTTATTTATTAAATATTATAGTTTATTTAATAAACAGTATAAAGTTTTTAAAAGTTTAATTTTATAAAAATATAAAATAAAAAAAATATTTAGCTAAGCTTAAAAAAAAACTAAGCATTTAAGCGTATATAATAATTAAGCTGTAAAATTTTATTTAAAGCAGCAGCATAGCTAAAGTAAAATAAGTTTATATAGCTATAGTTAAAAATATTTTAGCTTATAATATTATAACTTAGTATAGGCCAACTAAAAAAAACAAAACATAAAAAATAGCTAGCGCTTTTAAAGTAACTTAAAATTAATACTTAAAAAAAATAACAAAAGCTTTTAAAGCTATTTTAATAAAATATTTAAAAACTAAAATAGAAATTTTATTAATTGATTTATATTTAAGCAACAAAGCTATAGCTAGTAAAAGCAAAATATATAATATAGCATGCAAAAAAATTATTAATTAAGCTATAAATAAAATAGCGGCATTATTACGCGCTGCTAAAAAAAAAAAAAAAAAATATAAACTAAAAGCAAGCTTTTAAAAGTTAAAAAATATTTTAAAAAAAAAAACTAAAGCAAAAAAGCAGACTATTAGTAAAAAAAATAGTTAAAAAAATATAAGCTAGAAAAAGCTTTTTAAAAAAAATAAAAAAACTAATAAAAGCGTACTAAAATAAAACGTAGCTACTTAATATTAACTAAGCAAAAGCTAAGCAAAAATAATATTTTTAAAAAATATTAAAGCTTGCTAAAATATAAAGCAGCAATAATAATTTAAATATAGATTAAAAAAATCGGCTTTAAGGTTTTTTTATATAAAAAAAAAATATTAGGTTTTTTAACTTTTTTTTATAAGTGCGCAGAAAGCAAGAAAACGCTATAGCATATAATATTTAAATATAAGCTTTTAAAAAAAAAAAAGCAACTTTATTTAAAAGGCTAAAAAATAAAACGCTGCTATATAAT